>OX411787.1:0-130000 GCA_948252455.1 Acleris cristana | reverse complement strand
TGGATTTTAGTCAATTCCGTATAGGGATCAATTTTGGGCAACTCTGGTTTTTTCATGCTGCTCATTTCTCTTTGAAACTCTACGTTCTGGATTATCGAGTCCGGTTTAGTCGGCGATCTCTTCTCGGGACTCCTCGAGTCGTCCAGAGTCTGATGCTGGATGACCGTCTCCTTTCTCATTTCACACTTTTTCTGCTCGCATATCACTTCAGGGTTAACTTTTTCGGGAGATTTGTTCCGTTCAGGCGGCTCGTCGACGACGGATCCGTCGAGCGGAGCGTCGAGGCGGGTCGAGTCGGCCTCGAGCGGGCCGGGGCGCGGGTCCAGCACGATGTGCGCGTTCTCCGTGGACACGAGCGGGACCACGCCGGGCCGCGGCGACGGCAGCGGGCAGCTCTGGCTGTTGTTGTCGTCGGACTCGGAGATGACGATCGTGTCCTTGTCGTCGGGCGCGGGCGGCGCGGCGGGCGGCGCGGCGGGCGGCGCGGGCTCCTCGAGCTCCATGTCGCTGGTGTGCGGGTCCGAGGCGGCGCGGCGCGGGGACGGCTCGGCGCGCGCCGCCTCGCCCTCGTCCACGTCCATCTCGTCGTCCGCCTCGCCGGAGGAGTCCGACGAACTCGCCTCGGAGTTTTTACTCTTCTCCTTCGGCTCCTCTTCGACTCGACTCGCGGGGGAGACGCGGTTCTCGACGGGCGTCGCCGGTTTTTCCGGTTCCTCCGCAGATTCTGCATCAGTTTTGTGATCGATCTCTTCGTCGATCTTAGCCTTTTTAGCGACCGGCGAGGCGGTTCCGGCTTCGCTCGCCCGGGCCGTTTTCTGCCGCTTCTTGGAGCGCCCCCGCCACGCGTATTTTCTCTTGGCTTTAGCCTTGGCCGGGCCGGCGGCGGGGTCCGCGGCGACGCCGGCCGCGTCGTCCCGGCTGTCCTGGCTGTCGGAGGCGTCCGCCGGCCGGTCGTCGCCCGGCGCCGCGGCGGGCTCGCCGTCCTCGCGGAGCTCGTGCTGCGCGACCCGGGAGGACCTCCTCGCGACACTCTTGCTGCGCGGCGGGCGCGGCGTGTCCGCGGGCTTCCTGTCGTCCTCCGTGAGGTTCGACTCGGACAGCTTCCTGGTGCCGTCCCGCCTCCTCTTCCTGCCGGCGTCGCCGGTGGCGGGAGTGGTCTGGTAGGTGGCCTCGCTGTACTTGAGCGGGCGCGTGCGCCGGCGGCCGGATGACGTGACTTCGACGGGCGTCTCGAGAGCCTCCTCCTTCGCTTCGGCTTTCGCCTTCACCTCCGCCTTGGGCGCCGTCTCGGGCTCCGTGGCGGTGTCCTCGCTCTCGGTCTTCACCTCCGTCTCGTCGTTCTCGGTGTCCTGGTCCGCCGAGCCCTCCTCCGGGGACCGGAAGGGGTTCACGGTCGGCGCCAGCAGCGGCGTCCACCGAAGGCACTCGGGATCTATCTCCAGTCTCGGTCTACTCTTTAGTTTCTTGTCGTGAGCCTCCACTTTGTTCCAGTCTATGCAGAGCCCTAACCGCGGCGACTCGTCGTTTGGCAGGAACCGGACGAACCCGAGCAGCTGGAAGGTGGTGGCGATGTCGTTCATGTGCATACCGGTCGCGCGCGCGATGTCCTCCAGCGAGAGCGGCTCGCCGCGGTGCTCGTGCAGGTACTCCAGGATGACCGACTTCCAGTACGCGTGGTACGACACGCGGCCGAGGTCCGACAGCGGTTTCTCCGGCGTGCCCGGCTGACCTTCTTCTTTCGACAGCAAATAACCTGTAAAGAGAGAGCCCCGCGTTAATAATTCGCACACAAACGTCTCCGTAAAGCAAAGAAGCGGGCGCTCGGTAAGTACTCGTAAGATACGCGACTCACTAAAGTGTATGAGGAAGCGGCCGTAGCCCTGGCGCTGGTACTGCGGCAGCGTCATGATGCAGGAGACGTTGTACTTCTGCGCGCAATGCTTCTCCTTGGAGAAGTACCCGACGAGGTGGCAGCCCTTGGCGTCGTTGCGCGTGAGCACGTAGAACAGGAAGGGCTCCACGTCGTAGTAGAGCGTCTTGTGGTCCAGGAACAGCTTGGCGAGCAGGCACAGGTTCTGGCAGTACAGCTTGTTGGCGTGGCCGTCCACCTCGAACACGGACAGCGCGCCGCGCCGGTACACCTCGGTGGCGGGCGGGTGGCGCCAGCGGCACTTGGCGCCGTGCCGCCGCAGCACGCGCCGGCTGCGCGCGTACTTCAGGCAGAACTCGCACAGGAACAGCCGCGCCAGCCTGCGACAGTCGGTCGGTCAGAAGTTGCGGGATCGCACCTCTCCCGGGCGGCTCCCGGCGACAGTGTTTACCTGGCGTACTCCTGCGGGAAGGGGCTGGAGTACCAGGTGTCGATCTCCCACTGGCCGAACTCTATGCTGGCGGGGCAGCGCGGCGCGGGCGCGGGGCCCGGCGGTCCCGCGGGTCCCGGGGGCCCGGCCGGCCCCGGGGGTCCCGGGGGCCCGGCGGGTCCCGACGGCCCGGCGGGTCCCGGGGGCCCGGCGGGTCCCGCGGGCCCGGGCGCGGGCTCGGGGTCCAGGGCGCCCGCGGCGGCGCGCGCGGCCGCGAACAGCTCGGCGTCGGCCGCCGTCACGCCCGGCGGCAGCTTCTTACTCTCTGCGCCCGAAACACGACAGGTCGAGTCGACAGCTCGGCACGCGGGGGCCGAACCCGAACCTCGGCCCGCCCCTCGGCCCGAGGGCGCCTCGAGACGTCGCCGAGTCGACCTTCCGTCGGGAGGGGCGCTCGAGGTTCCGAGAGATGTAATTATGCAATGTTCTAGATAAATCGGACCAGGAAATCGATCGCGCAGAGTGGAACGGTAAAATTTGACGTCGCCGTAGAATGAAAGCGAGTTTTGCTACGAGTAACAATTTTACAGGACTAAACTGGCAACACTGCTCAAATGGCCGGTCGTCATCGGTCGAGGGTGTGTCAAATGGAAACTTGTAACCTGTAAATTGTAATTTGTAACTTTATAAAACAGGCCACTGGAAGAAGAAAGAACAGCAGGCTTAAGAAGTTCTCGCGCCCTGCCCGGATGGCGTTATTTTATTGACGAAAATAAATTGTGTAATCATGATATGCGTTGCGAGATTTTTTTTCCAGAAAAAGAATAAAATAGATTTGACCAAAAAACTACTCTACGGTGACGCGAGCGAGAACTGTTGTCCGCCGGCCCCGCGCCGCCCGGCCCTGATGATGCGAGTTCCTGATGAGATTCAATTGTTTTCTCCAATATGCTCGGAAATGTTCACCTTACTGTTACCGAAACAGAACGAGAAATTCCTCGTCCTAGGCCAAGAAAAAACATTACTTTGTACAGCAAAAAAGCATTACCTGCATTAGCGGCAAAGAATATAATAAAATCCATTACTCAGTTAGTTTACTTTTCAAACGCATATTTGGACTAGGAAAACTGTGAACAGGCAACACACCAACAATAGTTCTCAGAGGTTTTATTCTACTTTTTTTAAAAGTCATAGATACGAAAAGACTTTAGAAAATACGTTTACAGAGCATAAAAAAGAGTCCTAATTGGTTTATCACTTTTTTAAACATTAAATACAAATGTTAATGGTATAATTCAAATTCGGAAAGAGCGCATCAAAATCTATAAAATTACCTATTTTCAAAACTCCCGGAAAACTTTCAAGGTAAAACTACCCAGTGACAGTACGTTTTATTTCCTCGCATTATTGGATAAAGCACAAACTTCGGCAAGGAAGGGCGGTCGCCGGACTGCACAAGGAGGCAGCGCGGGCGGCTGACCCTTGATCCCTTGCTGCCACGCGAAAATGCTTTTAGGAGACCTTTACTAACTTATTAAGTAATGAAAATCGTCATTCACAGAGCGAGAAAATCGACAAAGGGTCAAGCAGACTAAGCTAACAAGATTGGCCCCCATGGGGAATTTGATTATACTGTTAGGCGGAGTAGTGGCAGGACCTAAGAACACCGTATGCTTAATATCAGCCTTCGATTTTCTTTTGTTCCTGATTTATTCACTTTTATCTTAGCTAAACCAAACATGCGAGTGAAACCAAATAAATTCAAAATTGAGGAGCATAGAATGGGGTTAATAGTGCATATTTTTACGGACCTTCACGTCCTTAAACTTAGATGAAAACCAAACTAGTTATTTTTTTGCTTCATATATATTTCTTTGCCTCTCCTCGCGGAGACACAACTACCAAAAAATACGTGCTAAACGAAAATTGCCAACAGCGCATAAATTTCAAAACATTATCGAAAATCATGGTGCGTCATGTCAAAAAAAAATAACGAACGAAAATATTCAAAAGATTCTTGCATTCTGAGTTTATCCAGATAGTTCCCAGGTACAGTCAAGGAAATTGATTCCTAGACCACTGTGGAGTATGTCAAAGTGACACTGTAAATAAAATCATAGGAAAGTCATACATTTTACATTTTGATTGATTACGTCACACACAGTCCAAAGTGGTCTAGGAATCAATTTCCTTGACTGTACCTGGGAACTATCTGGATAAACTCAGAATGCACTCTTTTGATACTTGAATACTTTCGTTATTTTTTTTTTGACTTGACGCACCATCATATTTGAAAATGTTTTTAAATTTATACGAATTTGGCAATTTTGGCTTATCACGTAATATTTTTGGTAGTTGTGTCTCCGCGAGAAGAGGCAAAGAAATATATATGAAGCAAAAAAATAACTAGTTTGGTTTTCATCTAAGTTTAAGGACATGAAGGTCCGTAAAAATATGTATTATTAACCCCATTCTATCCTCCCCAATTCTGAATTTATTTGGTTTCACTCGCATGCTTAGTTTAGCTAAAATAAAAGTTTAAAAATTACCTTGATTTTTTTACATTTTTGTGAATAAATCAGAAACAAAAGAAAATCGAAGGCTGATATTAAGCATACAGTGTTCTAAGGTCCTGACACTACTCCACCTAAAATTCTAACCAAATCCGTCGTGGGGGCCAATCTTGTTAGCTTAGCCTGCTAGACCCTTTGAGGGGTTTTTTTTATGCCTATCGATCCCATTCCTATCAAAGATTAAAATACTCATAAATTTAACTAAGTTTAGACAACTAGAACACCCACAAATCACAGAAAACTTTTCCGATACAGTTAGGGATGCTATTACATAGTAAAACATTCGCATGCTGTTTTTTACGCCTATCAGTCTTTTATGCTTAAACTGTATGGAGACAACTACAAACGGGTCTATATTGTATGCCATAAAATAAAAGTTCCGTTTATACAGTCCGTAACGTTTACATCATAATCATACTCGTACAATTAGAAATTATCGCAACCATATTCTTGCGCGCATATAAAACAAATCAATGACAAAAGTTTGTTCGATTTGAGGGTTGTTTTAACTGGGCTGTCTAAACTTAGTTAATTTGAATGACAAAATTTGATTGAATTTGACATTTAAAATATATGTATATATATATATATATCTAACGACTTTCTAGCTGACTGCACATTGTAACAAAAATCTGTGAATCGAGATTGACATAACTTTTAATAATGATCTCCTAAGACCATTTTCGCGTAGCAGTAAGGGATGTAGTAGCCGGCCATACTGACCCATCTCAACTTTCCACCCCGTACAGCACGCTCCGGGGCGCGCTAACTCCTACTCGTCCAGCAACCGCCCGCATCCTGGTCTCGACAGTAATGTACTATTACTTTAAGGGTTCGTCAAACAGGCAGCGCGGCGCGGCGGGAAGGTAGCGTGACGCGTTCTTAGCTTGGACATGAACAAGCAGTCTTCTGCAGGTCGCCGACCAGGACGCGCAACTCGGGCGCTGTGTCGCCCGCGTCGCCAGTCAGGCGGCACACAGAGAGCGCGGCGCGATCGCTTCACGCTAAGCGCAACGGAACGTGATTTTCACGCAGTATTTGTTTAAAAATGTATAGATTATGTTAAAGAACGTCCATTTCTATATGATATGGGCTTCAAAAACGTCGACATTCTCAGTGTGAGCGCCGCGCCGGCTGTTTGGCGAACGTTTTACAGTCCCTCTAAACAACACAAAGTATGCCCGGTGGAAACAGTACAAAAAAGGGCCCTCGACACCGAAAATATGAGACCAGAAAAGGGAAACATTAAACAGGACCAATGGACAATTACAAAATAATATTATGGACCTACGAAATCAAATAAAACACGAAAAAAAACGAAATAAAATATTATCTATAGGTCAGTTATCTGAAGAGAATATAATGAAAGAACTGAAAAGAAAAATAAATGATAAGAATATTAGAGAAACTCGTCACCACTGCAAAATTATTAGTGATACAGGTTGAAAAAATATTTTGACGCGAGACAAAAGCTACAGAGCAATATCATCTGCGTCGGTTCAAACCAAATCACAAAATCATCGTAGGGTCGCGGGCGCGTGATATTCGGGGGTCGCTCGTATCTTGCGTCAATCGCCACAAAACCAACGTAAGGGTACACGTAAAGCCGGACATTCACGCATCGAGCGCGAGCGAAAGTGTTTGTGTGGATACCGCCTCGACCCGAATAACGACGCGCCGCGAGGAGCTGAGCACCGGCCACCAATCAGAGCGAGATCCACCACGAGACACTTTCACCCGCGGCACGGAGCCCGGCGCGCCCGAGCGGCGCGGCGCCGGACCCGGCCGGCCGGGTCGCTCGGGCCGGGGCGGGGCTTACCCGTCTGATTGTTGGCCGGGCTCGCTCGCTCGCGCAGGCCGCGCGTCAGTTTGTCCGCGTCCGTGGCGCCCGGGCGCGCGCCGGCCGCCAGCCGCACCAGCTGCGAGGCGCTCGGCGCCGGCCGGGCCGCCGGCCGCAGCGACTCCTGGTACTGGCGGAACGTGCTGCGCGTCTCCTTCAGCACCTGGCGCGCGGACCTCTCCCGGCCGGGCCGGGCGTCCCGTCCGCGGGGCCCGCCGCGCACCGAGTAGAACTCCGAGAGCCCGTCGAACAGCGTCGTCAGCAGCCGCTCGCCGCAGCGGCTCCGGCGGCGCGCCGCGGCCGCCCGGTGCGGCGCTTCCCGCGGCTCGATCTTCTCCGGCGCGCGCTGCTTCTGCGCCTCGGCGGCGAAGCCCCAGGCGCCGGCGCCGGAGTCGCTCGCGAGCCGCTCGAAGATCGTCGGCGCGGGCCCGGCCGGCTCGCTCGAGTCCGAGTCGGGCCGCGGCGGCCGCCGGCGCGAGCGCTCCCAGCCCTCCCAGTCCCCCGAGGAGCGGCGCCGGCGTCGCTTCACGAGGTTGAACGCGCTAAACCTGAAAAACTTCTGCTTCTCCTTGGACATTCTGTGGTCGTCGCGCGCGCGCGTATTACCGTCCGAGGGCTCCGAGTCCGAGCCGGCCGCGCGCCGCGCTCGCGCCTTCTTCCCCTTCGGCGTGCCTCCCATCGCTGATCTGCGGACGAAAGGAACCCGCGTGAGGAGTCTGTCCGGTCGAGCACGACGGCGAGTCATGCCCGGTTCCTATATTCAAGAAAATAAACGTTTTCCTTACGTCTCGTTAAAATAGACACATTTTGTACGTAGCGAACGTGTCAAATTCGAAGGAGACGTAAGGAAAACCATTAGTTTGTTGAATATAGGAACCGGGCATCAGTCGGGCGGAGGTTGCGACTGACCGGTCGGCGACGCAGTCGGGGCAGCGCCAGGGCGGCGGCGCGCAGTGCGCGTGCGCGTGGCGCGAGCAGCCGCCGGCGCAGCGCGCCACCCAGCCGCCGGCGCCGCAGTGCGCGCACCAGCCGCACTCGCCGCACCCCCACCGGAGCGCCTGAGGGACCGACACGAACGCATCTATTTATCGCGCTGTACTTGTCGCTACCTAGCTAACGATATAGGGACGCCCCGAGAGACGCCTGACGAACCCGCCGTAGGGTGATGAAGTTACAGCGCCCGGACTGAAAAGACTACTTATATTTTCATTTGTCAAGAAAAATTGTGTCAAAATGAAAGCACTTTCTTGGTCGCCCGAACGTTTAGCTACGGACGTTCTGTGGCGGGCGTAGAGATGAAAACGTGTAGATATTTAACAATAACTATTTATTTAACAATAATAACAAAATAGTCTTTTTCACAATCGTGTTATAATAGAGAGCTTTTTAGTCGAGTACCGTGTTTAGGCCACGAATCTTGCTGAGTGGCCTAAGTAAGGTACGAGATTAAAAAGCTTGATTATGATATGACACTATTATAAAAAATAATTTTTGTACAGTCAACAGCATAAATAAGTGATCATTTATGTACCTTGTCGCTTTCAATCGTTTCACAATTTTGTATAACACTAGAGGACGCCCGCGACTTCGTACGCGTAAAATTAGTTTCCCGCTACTCCTCCCATTTCTTCCCGTTGGGGGTCGATTTTCGGAAAAATCCTTTCTTAGAGCTCACTTACATCATGAAAGTAACCCCTGTACCAAATTTCAAGTTTCTAGGTACCTACAGTAGTTTCGGCTGTGCGTTGATACATCAGTCAGTCAGTTTAGCCTTTTATACACATATATAGATTTCAAACAAAACGTTAAAGTGACAAGGTACATAAATGATCACTTAGGTATTTATGCTGTTGACTGTACGAGTTCATTAAAAAAGATGTTTCGTCATTGTCACTACAATTTTTTTTTTTTTACTTTTTAAGCTTAGCTTTGAAAAGAAAAGTGACACCACCGGCGTCCGTAATGTTACAGTACTGTGCTGTAATTGGCTAAATACTAGCCAATCACAAAGCGTAGTTTTTTATTTTTGTATGCCCTGGATACAGCTGCAAGTTTAAGTAGATTTTTGACAGATGACCCGACACTGCTACGTTCTGAAACGCCATAGATTCGCAATTTTGTATCGGATCGAGTCTCCTTAAACAAGGACACATATTATTGAAATACGAAGCTCTATTTTCAATTTTTTTTCGGTTGTCTAGAGCGTATCGAAACGGTTATTTCGGTTGTTTCGGAGGTAACATAGACTATTCAACGATGAAAAGAGTGACGTTGCAGTATTCTCTATGAAATCTTAGTACACGGATTTTAATCGAAGGGTACAAAAATATATTTGAACTCCTCATAACGAGCCCTCTCATTTGATTTATGACACAGTAAGGTTTGCAAAACTTTCTTTTTTTCATATTCTAATTTGTCCCTCGAAAATGACACTTATTTTTTAAAAAAAAATCTTTGATAAGATAAGATACCTAGATTTATTTATTATAAGCACATACAAAAATAAATAAAGTGAAATCAAATTAAACAGCAACACAGAAATATAAGCTAAAAAGCCCCTCTCAGCATTGTGCCGCGGCAAGCCGTGATGACGATGGAATTCTGAGGAACCCTGATTAAAACTAAACAAAACTTTGCACATCTGTTTGAGTCATAAGATTACACAATCCTACCAAATTTCACCTGATTTGGTTCAGTAGATTCGGAGCAAATTGGCAGTGACAGACAGACGCACGAGTGATCCTATAAGGGTTCCGTTTTCACTAACAGAAAAAAATAAAGTGGCGAGAACAGGGTTTTGTCTCGTTTTTGACTAATATTTAGCTGTCTCTGTAAAACTTGTTGTGTTACTGAAGTTAATTAACATTTCGTCAATTGAAGAGGAAATAATGCCCACACCTAACAACCTAATGGAAAAAAAGAGAAGTTATTCGACTAATGTTGCCCCGCCTAAATCCAATAAATTTACTACGGCCAAAACTACAAATACCAAAAATATGGAAAATATTTTGAATCAAAGCACGTGTAACGAATTTATCCATGTTCGCCCGGGCTTGCGCTGGCGAGACCGGCTGGGCGTCACGGGGCCGCCTCCTCGCCGTGCGAGCAGTGCCACGGCCAATGATTAGAAACATAACCCTCCTCCTTCGGCAGTCGGGTAAAAATAATAGGCCTCACGAACTTTTCAATTTGTCGCTTCAGAGTAGACTACCGGTACTTGTATAGTAATAACAATAAGAAAAAAGTCCAATTTTTAAAACTAGAAAAGTGGTTATATTATAATAATATTAACTCGCGCTATAATTGCACTGTCAATACATAATTATACGCAATTCAGATAAGTAATAGTGCAAACATAAGTATGGAGCATGCGCCAACATTAATTACACATCATTTGCAAGAGACAATCAAAATTGTATTAGCCCTGTCTAATTAATAGCACCTCTGTTAACCGGGGGTGAAACAGCATTTACCCATGAATACGAAAGACAGGAAGTGGTCTATAACGAGGAATACATAAGTTAACAATACTGAATCGCTTATCGCCTTCCAAAGGTTAGTGTTGCGGCTCATTTACTCCGCACTTAACGGCCGGCGGAACACCTGCCCTTCCGGGCTGTTTGGAACTAATCTCGAAATACACTATACTTAATACGACCTAAGATCTAAAAGACCTTTTCTCATAAGGGATGAAACCCGAATGAACTTACTACCAAAAAGAGCGGTTCTCAATACATACTATTGTCAATAAGACCCAATTTCAAATGGACTGAGTCGCATTTGAACTTATTCCCAAAAAGTCTAATTCCCATAATACACTAATTTCTAGTATCAAAGTACACGATTATCATAAAAACTGATTCCCAAAACGTCCTAGTCCCAAAACACACTAAATTCCGTCATTTATACTCTCTTGGAGAAACAAAATCATCCAGCACATCTTTGACGCAGTCAAATTTCAACACTATCTAAAACGTAATAAAAGTTAAGTTTCAGGTAGCAAAAAAAAACTTAATGTGTTTTGCCTCTCAATAGACGTTTTTGTTTAAAACTTGGAAGTTCTGGGTTACACACGAGTTCTATTAGGTATATTCTACTTAAAATAAAATAGAAAAACTTGTATGTATAATGTACAAATTTATTACGTCAAACAAATGTTTAAAAAACCTCTTTGCTTCTTATTTTTTACATACCTTTATGTAAGAAATATAACATTAACTTTACTTTTTAACTACACACTTATTCATAATTATAAACTTTCTCCTTCTTGCACTAAAAATAAACTAATACGTTCTTGTTAAAACTTAAATTAAAGAAAGTATCCTTGTTTTAAGTGAAATTCAATGACAATTTATCTCAGTCGTTTTTTTAAGCTGATGATATTTTTTAAAAAAGATGTGGCAGTCGCAAGTCCCAGGCTCAAGTCGGTCAATTGTTTCCGGACGCGTCGTATCCGTACCGTTTTTGACGCATGCCCTCCACACCAATGCTTAACGGTGCGTATATTACGGTACGTCAAAAACGGCGCCATGTTGTTACTATGACCTCGTCGTTTATTTAAGCAACGACACCGTTTTTTAAGCAGCGGTGTGGGGAGCGTGCGTCAAAAACGTTGCTGATACGACGCGTCACTGCGATTCCGTACCGTCACCGTTTTTTAAGCATTGGTGTGTGGAGCTTGCGTCAAAAACGGTGCAAAAACTGCCGAATCAAACATTTATATTTTGGGATTAGGACGATTTGAAAATTAGTCATTATGAGAATCGTGTGTTTTGATATTTCCATGTGTATTTATTTTAGTGTATTTTGGGAATTAGACTTTTTGGGATTAAGTTCAAATGCGACTCGGTTCATTTGAAATTGGGTCTTATTGACAATAGTATAAATTGAGAACCGCTCTTTTTGGTACCAAATCCATCCGGGTTTCATCCCTTATGTATGAGAAAAGGTCGTTTAGATCTTAGGTCGTATTAGGGTTTAGTGTATTTCGAGATTAGTTCCAAACAGCCCGGAAGGGTCCCATTCCTTTCATGTCAAGTTCTTAACTCGTCTCATTCTGCTTTCATCATCCATTCTTCATTCGTTACTTACGTTGGTAGTCTTTGTCGTCTATGGTCATATCTGTTGTTTGTCTTTATTATCTGTTCTTATTCCTGCTCATTCGTTATAATGACCCATACATATAATAAAGTTGTAGAAGGGAAAAAATCTGAACATACGAGATATTAACTCAAAAATACTATAGTGACCCTCAAAATATGCAGCAGAACATGTTTCTACAATTTTTAGAGTTGGCGTCTGTTTGTCTGTTTAATTTTGTTTCTCCTCGCATCAATTGAAAACCACTGAACCAATGTTAATGCGGTTTTCACTAAAACGTTTCAATAAACGGTGACCAGAGGGGCTATTGCCTAACGCACTCGCAATCGCAATCGTTTTCATTTTGAAAATCGAAGGCTTGTCTGGTCTGCATAGTACTGCATTCAAAATGAAAACAATTCTTCCGCTTTGAAGTCGATTGCGATTGCGATTGCGTTAGGCAATAGGCCAGCTGGTTTATAGAAAAATAAAAAAATATGATAATTAAAGGGGGGGGGGGGGAGAAGGGTCAAAGTTAGTATGGAAAAAAGTTACCATATTCTTCGTCACAAATTAAACTATACCCATTTCAGGATTTCTCGATTAAAGTTAAAACAACTAAGAAATTATCAAATTAGGCCTACAACATGTATTTCTTTAAAACCCTATTCAAGGGCCGTCGATCACTTTACGTGATAACAAATATCAACATTTTATTCTCCGTTTATTAAATAGAAACTATGGTCAAGGATTTTAAAAAATTAAATGTACAAAATGTTATAAATAGACAAAATAAATTATTCCAATACGTTGTTGTAACAAATGAGACGCCATGACACGCCATGATGACGTGCATTAAAGAGCAGGACAACCATATTCCTCTCATAACTGGAGAGATCAAGAAAAAAGCACGCGATCATAGATTAACGTTATAGAAGAGACGTTGTGATTGAAACTAACATTGTCACGTTGATGCTTGGAAACATTGTTTCAATGCATAATATATCGAGAGATAAAGTTCGAATACGTACCTATTTAAGACAATATTTGGACAACCAAACTCCTATTGACGTGATAACTCTGAATATCTTATAAATCGATGATCGCCGGCTGCACGCACGAAAAAGCATGACTCATTGTCACGTTCGGCCTGAGCCGAGCGTTATCATGTAAAATTATCGTCCATAAACCGACTTTACAGACAACCGTTTTTTTTTAATAAAAAAAATGTTACATGTGGACTTTTAAAATCATGGTTCTGCTGTTTTTAAAATATCAGCTATCTTTCAAAATTTCAATTCCTTCCATAATAATAATTTCAACACCATTTAAAATACAAGGCATGGCCACTCGCTCGTCTATGACAGCTGAAAAGTTTCTTGAGTTATGTGTTGCAATATGTAGAGTGTGTTGTGTTGTGTTCCGCACGTCCCGCTGTCCCCGCGGCGCGAGCCGGCGTCGCCGTCGTACACGTGCAGTTGCAATGGATCAATAATCATCGAGTTAATTGTATTGAAAACTATTAAGAGCATGAGAAAAAAGGCAGGTGTAGAAAATGGCATATTAATAACAACATTCCAGCTTTAAAAGAGTAATAAATTCGTGGTTTCTAGCCAGGAAGCGTATTTGTCGAAATTTAATTAGTCTCTAATCTGATTGTGACAAAGGGCTAAAATTAATATACAGGTGATGATTGGTTGTCTGATACATTTCTTTAACACCTTTGGAGTGGAAAAATATTGAACTGTAACGAAACTAACCATACTTAAATCGATCTTATTGGATGCGATAACGTAGCGAACGTGTTAAAGGGTACATGGTACACATAAAAAGTGAAAATAGTAACCTGTCAGAGCCGGCCAAAACAATCAATTTTGATGAAATGGCTAGAAGAATTTTAATTTGTTTTTTTTTTGTATTTTAATTGGGCTATTTCCAATTAAATACAAAAAAACAATTCACAAATTTTACGGCCTCTTTGAACTTTATTAATCAGTATCCTGTCCTTTTGATTGTACAACGTTCCCAGGCGAGCCAGGCGTTGGGAAACCCGTATTTGTACCTGGAGGAGTGTGTTACCTTGAGGGTGGTGGCGGTGACGTGGTCGAGCAGGCGCAGGCAGGACGGGTGCGCGTAGCTGCGGCAGCGGTGGCAGGCCAGCAGCGCCTCGGCCGCGCCGCCGCTGTTGCGCGCCTCGGTGCCCAAGCACTCCGCGCACACCGGGACGCCCTCGGGGCTCTCCTTCTGCAACCAACCAATATTATTGCTACAGTTCGTACATTCAAATAGTGTGCAGTACAACCCTTTGAAGTCGCCGACACCGCTTCGTGCGGGCACATCAAAGCATGCAAACGATTCAAATGAATGAACTATACTTACTTAGAGAAGCTATTTGTATTTTGTAGTTCTACACGTTTGTCTACGAAACAACTGTTCTTGTTAATAATGACAAAATTATTAGCATTGATGGAGAATGATAATTATGTAAGTTACTATAGGTACTTCTTGTTCAACGTTAATAAATCATTCACAGTACCTTATAACAGATGGCGCTAAACCGGACGCATTTGCCAAGGTTATCCTTCATATTTTAAAGGTACAAAATTTCTGAATGTTTTTCTAAAATTATGTTGGTTTAATCTGTTCAACTCTTAGTTTCATAGCATTTTATTATGCTTGTCACAAATAATTTGTTAACCTTTTTTTTATTACCAGGAAAAATCACATGAGCACACAGGGCACCAGATGGTATGTGCTATGTTAGATGATTTTTAGAGGGTGGTCCAAATACTGACGTCGTAAGTGACGAAGACAATCCTCACACCAAGGTGTATCCCAAAATACCCCATGTATGTCGTAACATACAACAAACAAATCGCGTACGATTTATGCTAGTTTCGGAGATATTCATCATTTTAATCAGAATTTTTGTAATTTTCTCTTACGTCCATGTGTCGAAAAATCATTAATTTCATGTTTCATTTCATAAATTTTTCAGTGGTATCTTACATAATTAGAATCATTTTGAATTAGGTTTTTAAACCTATTTGCCCGTTTTTTTTTCAGTATTTTTTTTTAAGTAATGACATAAAAGTTTGTTTCTCCACACTAGGTGTCCCAGTGTTTGCTTTTCACTTTGTATGGAAAAAACAACTTCAGGTGATTTCTTAAAAAAGTTACTGAACAAAAAACGGGCAAATAGGTTTAAAAACTTCGCTGATTCGTAATGATTGTAACAGACGAAGGGAAGCAACTTTGTTTTATACAGATTATGTAATGATTATGAGTCACATTGAGCCCTTTCCGCACCACCTGCATCTCCTGCCAGATTGCAAGTCATGCATGTTTAAGTAAGTTGCTCAAATATGCATCTTTATAACAAAAGCTACTGACTGTGGCCAGTCTAATGACTGCATGAGTAGGTTATGACAACCCATTCAAGACAGAGCAGCCGCTTAACTATAAAGCCGCCGTCAATAGAATTTGCTAACTATGTAAACAAAACCAAACAAACCAATTCACCGTGATTACTCGATAATCACGTACTTTTAAAGATCAAGTGAGGTCTTTTCAATGATTTATACACTAAATCATTATTTTCATATTAAGTTTAAGATAAAATAATTATTAATTATACATTATTTTTAATAAAAAC
The DNA here is from genome assembly GCA_948252455.1 of Acleris cristana. Classification (NCBI taxonomy): domain Eukaryota; kingdom Metazoa; phylum Arthropoda; class Insecta; order Lepidoptera; family Tortricidae; genus Acleris; species Acleris cristana. Next base: position 114,553 of record OX411787.1, on the reverse strand, counting down.
ACGCTTGGTGAATATTTGAGGTTATGTGTCAAACAGTACTAATTTGTTTACATAGTTAGCAAATTCTATTGACGGCGACTTTACAGTTGACAATTACACCCTTGTCAGATCTAAAGAAAAGCTATATAAATCTTGCATAAGTATATAATTTCAATCAAAAAGTTCAGTCACAATATCAAATACTAGCAGTATAGTCAAAGGCAATAATATCTATAAGGCCATTTGCACCAAATATAGTATACATAGACCTTATTATCAGTGGCGTCGGGGCATACAGATATTTTTGACACCTTGGAAATTCTCTTGGTTTTCAAAAAAGTGTCCCATCATGAAATTGTCAAGAAATCAGTTTGTCCTTAGTATTGATAATTTCCTGACGTTCCTTGACGAACAGAGGGCTTATTGTCTAACGCACTTGCAATTACAATCATTTTTTTTTGAAAATCGAATGCTTGCCTGCTTAAAAAATGAAAACAATTGCTCCACTTTGAAGCCGGTTGCGATTGTGAGTGCATTAGACAATAGCCCCTCTGATTTCTTGACAATTTCATGACAGGACACTTTTTTGAAAACACGTCATATATATTTTTTTTTTTCATTTATTGAGGAAAACTAACAATCACATCAAAGAGGTAATACTAAGGTTTTAACAATAATAGGTTAGTAAATGTGTGATCAATATCGTTTACCACAGATTAGTCTGAACAAAATTTAGGAGCGTATTGAACGATTACAAAATAGTATACAATACAATTCATGTAAAGGTAATCCCAACACAAAGCACACACACACACACACACACACACACACACACACACACACACACACACACACACTCATATATGACTGTACTTTAACAAATAAGTTGCCTATAACCTCCTTAGGCCCACCATACAATGAAATTTGTCATTGTCAATGGAATATGAATCTACTGAGTGAAATAAAGTCAATTTTCTAATTTGATCATTAGCCAATTATTATTATATTTTTTTTACATAAAAACAAAAGAAAACACAACCTGTGAGCAAGCTTCTACCTAACCATGTTTCATATTTATTGCATTATCATCAGATTAGTTAATCTAGCAATTTATTTACCATACAAAATAAAGAAAACATGGCAAATGGGCAGGTTCTTGCTTTTCTTTTAGCTTGTCTCTTCCATTATAGACTAGGTAAACAAACAAATAGAGCCACCCGCCCTGTAAATTTACATTATAGCAACCCAACCCAACTACTAAGAGTTTACCCCAAATACTAACGAACATACAACAAGTGTAAAGGGTTATAAAATCAGTAATATGACAGCATTAAGAGGCAAAGTTCCATCACAACGAAGCTATAGAGTAGGTCTCCCCTCCCCCCTGCAGTTTGTTTACAAGCCTTATCAACAAGCATGCACATAAACAATACATCTCACTAACATGTGTATGTGGTAATACAATGCTTTTACGCAGAATTACAAACAAAGCAAAACACTACAATTATTAACTATGAATTTTCAAGTACTACAACTAATTATATTACCAACATCAGATTTGTTTTTGAGAAAAGAAAGCAAATTGCAGTCTAGCAATTCAACTAAGTAATAATTTTCTGTAAAAACTGACCTTTCTGATAGGGAATCTTTGAATAAGAACAAAGGCAAGGAAGTATCAAAAACAATGACAAAACATTTGCATCAAGTAAAAAAGCCTAACTAAATACAATTGCCACATGAGCATCCAAAATTCTGTTACTCTGTTATTGTTTACACTCAATTAGATAAATGATAGTCAGGAAGCTTACCTTTTCAGAATCGTGTGACTTCACCCTGTGCTTGGGAGTGCGCTCCTGCGCGGCCTGGGTCCTTACGGCCACCTTGTACGCGCCCTGCTCCTGCGTGAGCAGCCCCCGCGTGACCGCGCGCTTCGCCGCCGCGCGCAGCACCGCCCGCACGTCCACTTCCGGGTCAACTGTCACTTGGTAAGCCTGCTGCAAGTGTTTCTCAATAGTCTTTAGATCACTACCGTCCCGTTCGCCTAACTCGCGCACTGCCTTAGCTACCGCACGAGACACGTCCACATCGTGCGCGATTCGCAAAGTCCTGCTCTGCAGCCCCCCAGGGTCCTTGTACGAGCTCTGCCCCTTGTTGTACAGTTTCAGCACGGCACCCTCTTGCACGGCGAGCTCTAGCCGCTCCGAGACCACGTCCTCATGGTAGTTATGATGCTGCCTGATCGCATGACAGATGCGTTCCAAGCTTGGACGTTGTTTCTGCGACCGTATCTTTCGAATGGCCTCGAGTATCCATCGCTTCCACACTTCCTTTCCGACGTCGTCTGGTACGCTCATTTTTGTCTAAGATTATTTTGATCTGCCGTCGGAGTAACGGTACGGGACTGGAGCGCTGTCAACACCCATCGTATTTTGGCGCCTCGAGCGAAATTCCATTTTATGAAATGGAACCTCGCTGGAAGGAGCCAGAGAGCGCGGCGCGGCGCCCCACGCCGGCTCACAGCATGTTCGCGGCCAAGCGGGCGCTCGCCGTTGACACATAGCGCATCGGGAGCGGGTTTCGGCGGAGTGAGCATCCGACGGCGGCCATCTTGTGACAATCCAAATTTACGTCTGACGAATACACGCGACGCAAATGATACTGTTTGATTACACTTCACCAGATAACTCAATAAAGCGGCCGATTGATTTATATGAACTACTACTGTTGCGAATATTTTTCTTACGAAAGGTAAAATAAAACTTAATACACCATTTCCTTTCCGGTTCTTTTTTCACAATGCGCCTTTACAAACAAACAACACAAATTGATAACATTTAACGATTAGGTGTTTTAATGCCGCAATGATTTTCCAATAGCGGGATTTACTTTAACTATGATATATTACAAAATTTACTTGAAAACATTCACAAAACACCAACAAAAGGCTCTTCAAAATGGCTATCAATCAGTTGCTATACGAAAAAATATTTTTGATATCCTGCTTGTCGCCGCAAATGTATTGCCATTTTAATTACATTTAATTTACCAAAAAAATATGTTTATACTGCACGTTTATTGTCTATGGTCACACTGAATAAGGAAGTTTATAAACGTAGTATGTACGTTGTAAAATGTAAGCATTGTCAGAAAGTCACAATAATTAATTTACTGACTAATAAACATCTAACAAACTTGCCGTATCTAAGAATGTCCAAACACTAACACGGATGATTCATACATCCGCAAGAATGGATGTACAGCTAAAGCCCGCTTTAGACTTGGCTAAATTCAATCAGCTAAATAAAAAGGACTCTAAAAAAGTGTGCACTTAGCATGTTAGTCAAGCTAATTAGACAGCGAGACGCAAAACTGCCAGTCTAAATCACTCAGCACACTAAATTTAGCATAGTGTAAAGTGATTTAGACAATGGACACTCTCAGTTGCTCGCCGCGCGCGGCGGTGTGTATACAGGGGCTCTACTTTGAAATCAGTAATTCGAACTTCGAATCGCCCCGTCACTTTCTTGCGAATTAGTGACGCGTCGGGAGCAAAAGGGATAGCAATAGACGAAGTTCGAATTACGAATTTCAAAGTAGAGCCCCTGACCTACGTGTGAAGTGAGCGCGATCGTCTGCACTGGGACCCAATTCTCGTGACTTCGAGATGATTTTTCATGCGAGATATGTCGAAAAAATGTATGTAGTTGACAGTTCATCTCGCATGAAAAATCATCTCGAAGTCACGAGAATTGGGTCCCTGAGGCTCTACTTTGAAATCCGTAATTCGAACTTCGTCTATTGGTATCCCGTTTGCTCTCGACGCGTCACTTATTTGCAAGAAAGTGACGGGGCGATCCGAAGTTCGAACTACTGATTTCAAAGTAGAGCCTCTGCACTATGGCAACTAAAGAAAAAGAGGTTAAGCCCGGCCGCATAAATTCGTTTTCCGTATACGGTTTCCGAATGTATGCGGCCGGCTTAAAGTAAAGAAAAAAAATTAAGGTAGTTATTAATTTTATTTTTTATAGCTTCTGCCCGCGACTTCGTCCGCGTAGAATTAGTAATTTTGCCATCCCACGGGAACACTGATTTATTTCGGGATTCAAGATAGCCTATGTGTTAATCCAGTGTATAAGCAAACTCTATTCCAAATTATATCCAACCAAATTCGTCCATCCGTTTTAGCGAAGAAGTTACAAACTCACGCATGCATAATCATTCGCATTGATATTATATGTAAGGTCGCCGTCAATAGAACTTGCGAACTATGTAAACACATTAGTACTGTTTGACACATAACCTCAAATATTCATCAAGCGTGTTTTTATTAAAAATAACGTATAAGGAATAGTTATTTCATATTAAACTTAATATAAATATAATGATTTAGTGTATAAATCGTTGCAAAGACCTCACTTGATCCTTAAAAGTACGTGATTATCGAGTAATCATGGTGAATTGGTTCCTTTGGTTTTGTTTACATAGTTCGCAAGTTCTATTGATAGCGACCTTAGGATAGGATGTAAATAGGTACATCCAGCGTATACAATCGCTCCGGCCGAAATCATAGTCGATAAAAATACCTTCGGTGCGTGAGTCCGACTCGCACTTGACGGTCGGTTTTCAGTAGCGCTTGTGTATTTTACCGTTATAATGAGACAATAAAACAAATGGTTCGCAGTTTTTTTAATATTATTAATTTTGCATAGAATAATACAAACTGACAATATCCCAAACAAAGCAAGTAGGACGAAGTTCTTCGATCAATGAGCCCGAGCGGGCTTTGCCGCTCCTATTTACACCCCTGAGGCTCTACTTTGAAATCCGTAATTCGAACTTCGTCTATTGCTATCTCTTTTGCTCTCGACGCGTCACTAATTCGCAAGAAAGTGACGGGGCGATCCGAAGTTCGAATTGCTGATTTCAAAGTAGAGCCCCTAGTGTCCGCGACACGCTGCGAAGAACTTTGTCGCTGTATATTATACTTTCATCTATAAACTAAAGTCGTACACTTTCACAATGAACGAATTTTACGATTTAGATGTTAATGCGTAATGTATATTATAGTAGATGTAAGTGGCCAATTAGTTTTTACTTCTAAAGTTGAATAGGTAATAATAGTACATTACTGCAAAGACCAGGGGCTCTACTTTGAAATCAGTAATTCGAACTTCGGATCATCCCGTCACTTTCTTGCGAATTAGTGACGCGTCGAGAGCAAAAGGGATAGCAATAGACGAAGTTCGAATTACGGATTTCAAAGTAGAGCCTCAGTAAGTGAGCCTTCCTTCCTGGACGAGTATGAGGTAAAAGCCCGAGCCGCCAGGCGAGGGCTTTTACTATACATACGAGTCCAGGATGGCTCTTAATGGTCGAAGCATGTATAGTGCTTTACTCAAAAATAGAACAAGTAGAATGATTTTAAAAAAATGTGTTAAAATATTGATGACCACATGTGCACAACCCTCAGGGCGCTAGTCCGACTCTTAGCCGGTCGCTTACCCGGTTTTTTTTTAACGATTCACAACTCTTCTGATCGGTCGAGATGTACTAGGCGCACATAAAACGGAGATGGTGCGGTGCAAGCGATGCTGAAATGAAGAAAAATCGCGCGATGTCTGGTGTGAACGAAATAACGCTTTTGGTTTATGAGCCGCTTTTTGAAGGCTGTCACAGTCTGTACAGATAGTTCCAAATTCAAATAATATGATATGTTATGGAATTTCCATACTACTTACTGGACACTTTTTGATTCCAAACTCGAAATTCCTCAACTTTACTGGACACTTTTCCAGTTGTCCCGGAACGTCAACCTACTGGCTCCTTTTTATTACTGAGGCCCGTTTCACGAAACTACAAGTCACAAATTACAACCGGAAGTCTCTTTCTAACTCCTTTTGCTAGAAAGAGAGTTCCGCTTGTAATTTGTAAGTTGTAGCTTCGTGAAACGGGCCCCTGGTGTTATGGCAAGATTACATAGTATTTTGAGTAAAGAAAAATTAGTGTATTTAATTTTTTACATGTTTAATTTTAGGTACGGATTCTGGAGGGTCAAAAAAAAACTTAACTTGAGTAAGTTCGTGAACTTTAAGATCGCGATTTTAAAGCTCGACCGTCTATCACCCACAGTAAGTAAATTTTTCTTCCACGTTAAGGCCGGCCACGGATGTCCGAATGCGGAAAACGTATTCGGAAAACGTATACGGAAAACGAATGTATGCGGCCGGCCTAAAGGCTAATCCTTTTTGTTGATTAGTTTTTCGAAAGAAACGAATGTATGTGCCGGCATAAGGCAGTTAATTATGAGAAATTAATACCGGTGGCGCCCCCGTGTCACGAAGCTACAAGTTACAAATTACAACCGGAACCCTCTTTCTAGCAGTACGAGTTAGAAAGAGACTTCCGCTTGTAATTTGTAACTTGTAGCTTCGTGAAACGGGCCTCGGGTGTGAAAAGTTACGTTTTCATCTTTTTGAGCACTGTGGTTATTGCAGCCAAAAATAAAACAATTTAAATCACAAGATGGTTACCATGAACCACTAGATTCAAAACTTCGAGTGCCGAGTGTTTTGAAAATCGAAATTAGCTCCATCCCTTTCTCTCGATTTAGTCTCGAATGACGAGTGACAGGGATAGAGCTTACGTAACTTCGAACTTCGATTAAAGTAGGGCCTATGTCTACGAAAACTCATATAAATACAATAAAAATGTTAAAAGCAAAGCAACAATTCCCTAGTTTTAGTGACAAACAAAACCGGCTTTGAAAAAACAAATTCGCGGAGTTCGTGTCCCGTCTAGGGTTTAAATAAAATTCGAAACCCCACAGATTGGGTATGTGTTGAAAAGTTGAAAAACATCTCTAATTCTCTATGGTTGGTTGCGCGGTCAGCGAGTTTTCTGAAAAGCTTTGAATTGCATTCAATACATACAAGAAACTTTTAAGTCAGATCGTTTGTAGGTGCGTAAATTCTTTGAAACAGTATTTTATGCTAAACAATAAATGACACTGTTGAGATTTAAGCGCTGAAGTTAGTAATAACTTGTAATACGACAATAAAACACTATCAAAACTGTTAAAATATTGGTGAAGCTTTCACCATACTCACGAAAACTAACGACAATGCCGTAAGTACTCATGAGGTCACGAATTCTTATTCGGTCATTTGTATTTGTTTCATAAATAGACGCTATATGAAATGTTTTCAATATTTTAGGGATATTAAAGGGGTAACCATCAGGCATGTTCCTCACTTCTTACAATAAAATTGTAATAACGCGCAGTGTTTACTATATTTGGTGCAAAAATTCGCGGATGTCTTGTTTATTTAGTTGTGTATTAATTTTAGAATCTAATTATTCGCTAATTGGCTATAAAAAAAACATTAGTAAAATCAAATGTAAGACATATCTATAGTCTACTTTGATTGTCACACCTCATAAGTAATTAATAAACTACCCTCCCTTTCTGACAAATAAAATAAAATCTATTATAAAATTTCATTTATTCAACAACAAATACAAACATAAGTACAATCCTAGCTTGGTATTCAACAGAAGTATATTGTTACAGGCCCAGAAGAAGGTATAGAACAAGCTCCCAAACAAAAAGCATTAGAATCAACAACACCATATGTGGTTTGGACAATGTGCCCAAGGTTGTTATCAGAATATTGCCTGATCTAGGTACTCGGCGGATCACAAGAAGTTTTGCTAAAATATTAAACCATAAAAGAGACTTCATTATAGTGGAGATATATAGATGTATGCCTTTACTGGGGGATGAAGAGAAGCAAGCACCTGATTGGACGGTGCACATTGTCCGCTATGATATTGTTTTTATAGATAACCAGTGATCAGCTTGAACTATACAACTATCAAATTATGTGGATTGTGTTAGGGTATGTCCAGCCTAATTATATTAATAGGGTCCCACTTGATATTTTGTAAGTGATCTATCTGCTGTACGGTGTTTATTTGCACACCGTTTAATGGCAATTTTTTATAACTAATTGGCTGGCCCATTGTATTGTTTCTCTGATAAATACTTAGCCATATGTAGGGAGTATCTATTTGTAAGTTTTCTAAACTTTGATACCAGTTTTCTTTTATGCTAGGATTTCTATAAGACATGATATAAATAAAAAAATATTAGATGTAAGGAGACAAAGATTTAATCTTATATCAGAGGTATTATTTGACTGTGTTGATGTTGATGTTACATTTATAAGTAAGTTTTTGCTTTTATAGTTTTATATCATATTATAACAGACTCGGTTAAGTGGTAGTGACGAAAATATTATTAAAAATAAAAATTAACATTGCATATACTTTACTACTATTTGTAAAAGGGGCTAGAGGCACATGGGTAGGTCTGCACGATAAGTGGTTTGCTTAGCGCCTAGAGGCTTGCGAAGGCGCCAAGCGCGCCATGCAGCTGGTTGCTTCACTACTTGCAAGGTGACATGCTGACTCTAGGCGCTAAGACCTGCTGCCTGTAAGTGCGGACGTAGCTTATGGGATACTTGAGGTGGAGCAATATCTTTGTCACTTTCATTCACATTTGCTATTCATAATTGCTTTTACATTACAGTAATGTGCAATATCCAGTCTTACATACAATAAAACATAATATCACTCAATATTTAATGTTACTAATTGACTGTCATCAGATCTATATAATTTACACTACATTCACTACATTATTTTAAAATGTGGTACTGGAATAAGACGATGAAGGGACATGGAGTTAATGTAAGTGAATATTTATCGTAATTAAACTAACATAAGTACTTAGTTTAGTTTCTTTACAAACAACCTGCCGCCTACATCTTCACTCAATGTCTGTTACTTTACGTTCGCGCCCAAACATGTTCCATCCCCGGCGCGGGCGCCGGCGGCGGGCGGCGCGTGCCCCGGACACCGCCTCCGACCGATGCCAGCGGCGACAACTGCGAACGGGTGCAAATAACATCAACAAGGGTGGTTAGGTTAGGGTTACAGTTATAAGCGGGAATATCGCAGTAAAAGGCTCAATTATGTACAATTAAACTTAACCCATATGTGGGTCATGCTCAGAGCTCGGAATAGGTAAATGCCTGTTTGCCTAAATTTCGCGGAGGACGTAACTAAGAGTGGTTACAACCATCAAAAAATAATCCTTGTACCTAAGTGTCTAAATACCTAATCTTATTTGCACCAATTATGAAAATCATAATGCACGTTTATTATAATAAATAAATTGCCAGAGCAGAAAAGGGGAGACGGGGGGCGGAGTCCCCCACAAGGGGGATCGGGGGGCGCATTAGAAAACCCCCTAAAACGGCCCTAACATTCGACTTGCTGACATTTCCATTCCAGAAATTCATTCATTCTACAAAAATGTACTATTCATAACATCGGTCGCACCCGATCGCGTGGTAAAACCGGAAAATCCCAACAGAGCCGTCTTCGTATTCGACATATAAGAACTCACAGCGCGGAGCTAGCTCTCCTGGAAGTCGCTGAGGCCGCTGAAGGTGCAGCCCTCGTGCTGGATGACGTGCGTGGCGGCGTAGATGCCGGCGCGCGCGCAGGCGGGCGGCGCGCGGCCCAGCACGAGCTGGCTCAGGAAGCCGCCCGTGAAGGCGTCGCCGGCGCCGTTGGTGTCCACGATCTGCGCGCGCGCCAGCCGCGCCACGGGCACCAGGCTCACGGCGCCGCGCTCCACGAGGATCACGGGCTCGCAGCCCTGCGTCAGCACCACGACGCGCGCCCGCTCCGGCGCCAGCTTGGGCAGCGCGCTGATCTTGAGCGCGATCGCCTGCAGGTCGGTCTCCCGCAGGTCGAAAGCTTCCGCGAACGCTAACGCTTCCTGAAACGTGACGGTGCTCTTCTTTGAAAGAGGTTCGGGCGGGCCGGGCGTCCAGGTCTAAACGAATCGGCGCGGCCTCGATAATACTCGCGGCTCGCCGGTTATTTAATTAATCATTAGGGCGTTTATTAGGAGCAGTTGAAAAATTCAACGGGCAATAATTAAAGTTTTCGGCGGTCGGTTAATTATAGTTATATTATAACAAAATTGGTAATTCTAAAATGTCAGTTAAATTAAACTCAGGTAGTTCATTAGTTAAATAATTAAATGAGCAGTAAAATGACGCAATGGACGCTAAAGCCACATACGCACTGAGAGCGTCAAGAGTCCGCCTTCTTATCTTATTTATGGTTTTTACACCATATATAAGACTAGAGGACGCCCGCGACTTCGTACGCGTAGAATTAGTTTCCCGCTACTCCCCCCCCATTTCTTACCGTTGGGGGTCGATTTTCGGAAAATCCTTTCTTTGTGCTCACTTACATCATGAAAGGAACCCATGTACCAAATTTCAAGTTTCTAGGTACAGTAGTTTCGGCTATGCGTTGATATGTCAATCAATCAGTTTTGCCTTTTATATATATAGATAAGAAGTAATATATACGTTTGTCTGGTTGAGACCGGTGGAAAATAGGTCCATGGGCCTCAGGGGCCTACGTGTTCGGTAAATGCAGTGGTGTCCGCGGACTCACGGTCTCGTTCCCGAAGAGCACGTCGACGTAGGGCAGGATGCGCTCGAGCGGCTCCTTGTAGAACTGCGAGACGAACACGGCGCTCAGGTTGAACGCGAACGGCAGCGCCGCCGCGTGCGCGCGCGCCGCCAGCTGCAGGATCGACTCAGGCGACACCGCCAAGAAGAAACCCTGCCGCGGGGGGGACCGAGCCTCAACATTATGGTAACTTGACGTAAGCAATACGGAATATACATGGATTTTTAAATCGCTTTACTTAACAAAATATGAAAATACCGTAAACGAGATCACCAAAAGTGAAATTAAAATTAAAAATAGCCAAGAAATACGGATGATACAAGCATTTTAAACTGCTAATTAGACAGCGATTAAACGGAGAGATCCGATACGCCGTGTGACGTCAGTAACACGTCGGCCATATAAACTCCATGTAGAGCGGGCTCTCAGATGAGTTCTGTTTGTACAAAGGAAAAACAATTGAAGAAAGTTAACGTCATCTCAATTAACTCCTTAACTATGTACAGTCGAGGTCAAAAATACGTTTACAATTGATTGTTACAGAAATACCTTTACATTTAAATAAGTTTACACACTACATGACAAAAACATGCTTACAACGCACATGACAGATTCATATTTTCACTTAATGCACCAAAGTTCTGTTTACAATCTGTCTTCCATAGAAACATTTTCACAGATTGTGACATAATAGGGTTACATTACATGTTACAGAATAAGGTTTCCTGTCAATGTGCCGTAAATATGTTTTTCAGTGGCATTACAAACTTTACATTCAAGCTTACATTTCGTTTAGGTTACACCTATTGCTACATAGATATCTTTACAGATTGACACCATTCACCGTTCTTATTTTAAATAATGACAAGCACCGAAAACAGTACCATACTGTCAAATAATCTATCTCTTTCATTTTGGGCGTGACTTCAATGGTGCAATTATTTGTTACGTAGGTAGTAATCGTAGTAATTGGTTATTACTTTCTGTATATTTTACGGGGCCTTATTTTGTTTTACCTGTCCCGATATTTGTCTGCAATCAAATCTTGCAAGTTAAATTTGATCCTCTTCTCGATTATCGATTGAGGTGATATTTTGCGTGCATGTTTAAATCTGATGACAATGCAATATTATGGCAACACTGATCTGATCTGATACCGGAGCTAGAAGAAAGCATAGCAACTCCTAATATATACAAGATAAGCCCGTCGTGTTTGGCCTTGTATGTAGTCAAAGTCAAAAATATGTTTACACTTTAGTACCTTGTCTTGTCTTGTTTAGTAACGTCATGTTTAATCTGTCATATGAAATTGTCACAGCGTTTAAAGTGACAAGGTACTAAAGTGTAAACATATTTATGGCTTCGACCAAAAATTAAATTTTTGACAGAAACTTATTGATTTTACAAGGTGTCGCGGATTCATTTCAGGAATATACAGGATGTTACACAATTTGTGATTCAAGAACTGCTGCACAAGTGAACAGATGTTTATGATTATGTTTATGAAGAGTAACATAAATAATATCTAATCTAATAACTTTAAACGAGTAATTTACCAGCCAGAACATATTTTAAAATGAATAATAATTGGCAGTGTATAGACCAAATGTAAAAAATATTTTGGACCATTTTATCAATAAATGATCAATATCTCCGAAACTAGCAAAAATCGCGTAACATACATGGGGTATTTTCGGATACACGTTGGTGTGAGGATTCTATAAAAAAAATGGACGTCACTATTTGGACCACCCTGTACAAATGGAGCCTTGGATCGGGAAAAAAAAACGCATATTTCACCTTTTACGTGAACAACAATAAAGGTAATCCCAAGCGGATGGTGACTGGCCTTAAAAACACTCATATACTAAGTGGCTCTGATGAAGCGCTGATACCGCAACATCTGTGCAATCCGGACGGAATAGGTAAACGCATTTTTCTGAAAAATCCCTGGTTGCTCTGATACTGATGAAATCACACGAAAACTATTTGATATCAGGGAAGCAAGGCAAAGTGTATTTAATATTAAAAAATGTACCGAAGATCAAGCTCAGAAAATCATTACAAATATAGATACAAATGCATGCGGTCATGATGGCATCGAACGGTAGAGGGATAATAAATAAGTCAAACTTATATAGTAGATGTCAGTGCGGCTGACATTAAACAATATACATTTATCGATAAAAATGATGCGTCTCACATACTAACGGACTCACGGAAACTAGCTAGGATAAAACCAATGCCTAAATCAAACCTGATCTGAGGAATATAAAGATCTGCGGCCGATTAGTATTCTTCCAATAGTTCAAATACTCTCAAAAGTAATCGAAAAATTGGTATGCGAACAACTTACAAGTTTCTGGAGGAACACAATTTACTACCTGCGACTCAATCCGGTTTTAGGGGCAAGCACGGTACTACAACCGCCCTGCGGCAAAAGTTACAAGTGACATTATAACAGCCTCGAGCAGGGGCCTAGGAACGATGCCTTGCGAACTTGCGTTGTTGGATTTTTATCGCGCGTTTGATTGTCTAAACCCCACTTTACTGTGCGCAAAACTGGCCCACTATGGAGTATCTGAATCGTCATGTAAATGGTATCAGTCGTTTTTCAAGGGCAGAAAGCAGTTCGTTGAACTTCAAACGGATGAGGATTGATTCTTACATTAAAGAGAACTACCGGGGGCGCCTCAGGGGTCAAATTTAAGCCCCTTGCTTTTTATAATATATACACAGCTGACCTAGTGTCTCGTCGTAAACACTATAATGTGCACTTGTATGCAGATGACACTCAGCTGTACTACTCGTTCGTAATGCATGTCAGTGCAGCTTTTTTGCAGGTACACGAGTTTGTTCGGCAATTAGATCGACATTTACACGGTTTCATTAAAGAGTCAGCGGGTCTTGCATGGTTGAGTTTATCGCGTGACCAAATCTGGATAAAGTCCCTATACGTCACTCTCGTACTCATATACCTGTCAAAAGGTGACTGAGGTTTTATCCACATTGTGTCACGCGATAAACGCAGACATATTAGGCTGTTATTTTTCGTCATTTGTTTTGGGTAAAGGTTTCTTTCGCGTAGCTCGTAACTGAAATTGAAGGAAATCAATGTGCTCAAATATGGGTTCAGAAGAGCGTTTCCACAAATAAACTTGAGCTGATGCTCTTAAACAGTGTAAATGCAATGCATCAGAGGTACCTACATACTATTCTTGTCAAGGCAAAGCCCGTTTTCGCACACCAATTTATGTCGAAGATCATCTGAATCAATTACTATCCATTTCAAGGAAAACACGTAGATTAGCCACTTTAAGTATCAATTTCACCAAACGATGTCAAATTTAACCAATGTTAATCGACTGTTAGTTCATACATTTTTACAGCTGTTAACGCTCTAATCGTCTGTTAAGTGGTAACCATCGTTTGGTGAAATTTGTACTAAACCGATTAAGTTTAAATCGTTGAACAAACCAAAGAAAATATACTATATATAATTTTATTATACAAATGGCTGATGGCACAACAGGCGTGCCATTATTTTCTATGGCGTTAGGCACGCCAGTCGTGTCATGAAATAATTGTTCACCGTCACAGCAAGAAAAGCGCGCGTAGCGAGACTAGCGCAACGGTAAAGGGACGGAGGGGGGGGGGGGGGACTGAATGACAAAGGACCATGCGCGCGCGCGGCAACATGGCTTTTTTTATAAAGTCGAGGGTCTCAGGTAGACAAATCAGCAAATATTTCGCGGTCCGCGATTTTAGCAAACAAACATCCCTTTGGAGCCTGCTCTAATGATAAATTCTGTTTTCTAGAAAGAGACAGGAACAAATCTTTGTTGGCTTTTATCTTGGTTATTTTTATACCTATTTATTCTAAAAATGATTATTCTCAACTGTTTGTTACATGAATCAGCTTTTATTGAAGTCATGAATATTCCCCATTACTATAGGTAGGTAGGTAATTAATTAGGTACTTATCAATAAAAAAAAACTTATTATAGGTATATTAGGAAAATAACTTTGTGGGTTTGTATTTTTTTACATTTAAACCGCTAAACCGATTTCAATGAATTTGGTGCGGAGATAGCTCGAACCCTGGGGAGGGACGGTACTTTTACCCCGAAAAATAAGACAACTGTCGATTTTTTCGGATCGAGTCACGGGCAACAGCTAATATTTTATAAGGAACACAAAACACATTTATTGACCCTAAGGTTTCACCCGGCCCAGTTTCCAGATCCGCTAGCATTAAAGTCGAGCGGTGTAGAGGTCATCGCGGCATATAAAGCGGTGACTCACGGAGGCGTAGAAGAAGCGCGCGCGCTCGATGGCCCGGCGCGCCGGCTCGGTGGCGAGGTGGTCGGGCGTGAAGCGCTGCGCCGCCGCCAGGTTGGCGCACAGCGAGCGGTGCGCGCCCGTCACCAGCACGCCGCACGTGCCCGTCGGCGCCGCCGCGCTCGTCTGGTACACCACGCGCACGCCGTCCTCGCTGCCGCGCCACAAGCGTTACACCACCATCGGTCAATAATCTCGTAAAGGGGTCGCCGTTATATCGGGGGTAATAGTAATTATACCTATAGCGAAAAGGCAAAAGTCCCACAAAAGTGGCCACGGGATGTTAAGAGGAAGCGGGCCCTGATCCCAGACATAGGTATACGATCTCGAGACTGCAACCGCGTCACCTCCCCTCGCCCCCGCCGACCGTCGGCGTCGGTCGGCCGTCTGATGTTGAAACATAAAGTTGTCTTTGCAAATTAACGCGTAGGTTATGCTCGGCAGACGATATACTATTTATTTAATTCTATTCGCTCGCTAAATCCAGCAATGTAAGGGCAATCAAATGAGCAGACTACGATTGACATTGCACAGGAAAAATAAAATAATGTCATTCATGTATTCATAACAACAAAGTGCACATCCCACCTCGTTCCGAGGCACTCATTAAAGATAATTGCTCACAGTACCTACTACCTTTTTGTGTAGCGAATTAAAAACAACCTTATTGCCTAGGGTAAAGGCTGAACTAGGATCGTATTACATCCGTAACGTAAACTCATGCTTATTTAATTGATTGCCGTGTATTCAAGTGTTCGCAATGTCATTATATTCATTATATTGATCACAGATGCAGACGCTTCGAGAAATGTGTGTGTGTTTTTTGTGTTCTGATTGTTAAACCGCATACACCGTTACTAGGGAAATTTGGCAATCTTTCTGAAAATATTGACAGAACCAAAGAGCTAAATAAATATCTGCGGATGCGATAAAGGGAGCAAATGTTATCAGGGGCCAGAGATCTTCAGAACACAGTGCTCATATCTTATCGCAGTCCGCCGCGTCATCTCGAGAGCCGTGTTAGCGGAATGAGGCAATCGCCGGCTCGCGGGGAACGCGGAGGCAAACCCAGAACATTTCGTTTGCGTTTAACTTTTAATTGAAACCAATCAGCAAATGTTTAATACGAGTTTGAACGGGTTTCTAGGTCAGAATCTCGGTATTTCTACGACGGACTGCTCTTAGGCTAACTATTATTACCGACACGGAAGTACTTTACTGTACAGATTTAAAAACTTCTATTTGTGCCTATTATGCGTATGCTCATTCTCGCCTGAGCTGCGGAATAATAGCACGTGTCCTAAAAATCTGTTCACATTGCAAATGTATAAGAATATTAGTGAATATAAAAGAAACGAAAAGTTGTAAACCACATTTTGTTCGGTTGAAAAGTTTAACATTGACATTTATTTATATATTTGAAATTTGTAAATTTATTAGAAAGATCCCTAATTCATTTGACCGATTAAGAGATGACACCTTAATCCACATAACTTGCGACAAAGGAACAAGCTTTTAAGCACATTTACTAACTTGAAAACGGTTAGTTCATGGCCTCATCACATGGCGGTAAAAATATACATATAATAGAATACCCCTGACCATTAGACTAATGGAAGAAGATAAAATATCTTATAAAAAATTAAAGGACTTTCTAATAGATTTTACATGTTGCACGAATTTTTAGATTTTAAGTATTAGTCATAAGTCATAAGTACAGTTAACCAATTTGATTCCTAGGCCACTATGGACTTTGTCAATGTGACGTTGTAAACCAAATCATAAGAAGTCTGTAACGTTTGGTTGTCAACGTCACTTTAACATAGTCCAAAGTGGCCTAGAAATCAAATTGGTTGACTGTACATAGCTTATGTTTGTGTAAATTAATAAACATGTGAATTGCTGTGCCCTTACAGGTTTATGTTGGACTATTTTAATAATTTATTGTAACACCATTGTAACACATAAATGCAATTAATGATATGACTATGACCATGACTATGACTTTTTGTGTAGGTTGCTTACTTAAAGTTGGCAGACCCGACCAAGGTACTCATGAACATAAAGAACTGGGCCGGCGTGTCGAAAGGGAGGGGGGCAGTATAGAAAGGGATTTATTCTCACAAGTATTGAAACATTTATTAAGTATTGAAAGTAAAATAAAAGAGCTTGTATAATTATAATCCATCACTTGTACTGACAGCACTTGTCGCGTATCTATTGGACAGATAGCGCGAGTGCTAGTACACATGTTGTTCTTATCGTAGACAAAAGATGGATCAATACGACACCTGTCTGAAGATAAACGGGACTCGCTATTATAAGGGAACGTATAAGTGAACGAGAGAACGCTAGTAGAATTCGGTTCCCGCTACTGCCCCGTTTCTTCCCCAATCAGAAGCTTTCCTATAATGGAGTAGAATTTCGAAAAATAATTTCTTAAATCATTGGTACATTAGGTATTACAAATGCTTTAAGTTAATTCTATCTGTATTCAAAATGTTTGTTTTATGGTCTCTTCAATTCTGCACATGATGAAATCAATCAATAAACAATGATGATAAGAAATTGATGTTACACTGGAAAAACGTATTTTTAAATAGTTTGGTAGATTAGGTACTGTGAAGCTGGGTTGTTTAGCATAATGTCAATTTTGTTGTCAGCACGATAATGCTCTGGAAAGAGGTTGGTCGTGTTTGATTGATCAGTTGTTGGCGAGGGGGCGATCTGTATAGCGGTATATATAGTTGTTCATAAACGCGGCCGGCGCGGCGGTCCGCTGGCGAGCGAGGCCTCCAGACCAACGGCGAGCCAGCGGTATAGACGGTTCATGTTTCGCTTATTGCTAAAGGCTCGTCGCGTCCGCTGTGTGCGCTGGCCTTAAACGAGTTAGTATCATAATTACGAGTATTCAAATAATTAATCTCGCCTGCACGCTCATTTCTCACCACCGTGAAAAAAAAAACGAAATTGTTATTTTAGACTATTCAATGTTAACATACATTCACCCAGGCAAGTATAAGAGCGGTTGCGCACTACACCGATCCGAATTCGATCAGAACCCGTGAAAATTCGGATCTAGACCGGATACATAATAAAATCGGATGACGGAAGCCGGATCTAATGCGTAAACTACCATAGAAATAGTTCTACAACTACTCCGGACCGTATTTCCACGGGTTCGGATCGGATTCGGATCGGACGTAGTGCGCAACCGCTCTAACAGTTCTGTGAATTCCATTTACCCTCTTATTCTTTGGGGACAAATGTTGGCGAGCGAAGTAACGCAACACTGCCAAACTTCGCTCGACACATCTCACAACAATGCGCCACTAGCGCGGAAAATAATGTTGTGAGATGTCACCAGAATTGTCAAGCGAAGTCGTGCGATTTCGTCGCACGTCGTATGATTGAAAATTGAGTTCCTTACGTGGCCCGCTTTTCGAGTATCTTAGCGTACTCGTCGTCGCCGACACAGCCGAAGTAGGTGCAGGCGCCGGGCCGCCGCAGCAGCCACTGCGCCACGCGCAGCGAGTTCTGCACGCTGCCGCCCGCGATGAACGCCGCCTTGTACCTGCGCACCGACACACGCACTTGACGGAACCGGGGGACCACCACTTGGGACCACTCGGGTTCCATTCGGGCATAATTTGTACCTTCTGTTATATAATTAATAATCGAAAATGCAGGAGCACTAGTTAGCAGGTAATGAGTTGATCTTGTTACTCTCATATCAAACATGACATGACTATGACTATCCAGTATCCACTGTTGTGCTGTGTAATCATATCAACTGCCATACAAAATTGACAAATAGTTAAAAACAGCAAGGTCCAAAGTGATCATTTAATTATGATGCTGATTCTATATTTTCAATATAATTGGGAAACAATGCTCTTACACCATTTTCATATTATATCAGTGCAGCAGTGATAGGAAGCTTATTTACAAAATATTCAATGATTGTTTATAATGAAGATCAATATAATAGAAGCTTACTATTAACAAATTGCTGCTAATGTCCCACTTTAAGTGATGATAGCAAAACAATATTCAAATTAAATTAGTGTTCTTTGTCAGTCTAAGATCATCAGATGCAATAACAATCTCAGTTGAAATTGAGATTAGTATTACACATCAATAATGATACTGTAGCTGTATAGCTGTAGTGAATAATCCTCTCCCATCATTTTTTGTCTAATAAGTTCGAATTTATCTTGCTCTCTCAACTAGCTTCAGTACCCATCAATAAGCCAACCGAAAAAAACCAACATAAATATGTACTTATCCGACAAAAAACAATGGGAAAGGATTATTCACTACATCTGTACAATAAATTTAAAACAAATGACTGATGATATGTTTCCAAGACAATCATAAGAGAATAATGACTTTTTAAGTGAAAGGTTTCCCTTTAACATATTCCTATCTGATATGATCAGTGATCGGAAATAGGTGAGCAAATTTACCTAAACTTGACGCATTTTCATTCATGCGTGAGTGAGATGGGAATACATTATTGAATGAACATGCATCAAGTTTAGGTAAATTAGCTCACCTATTTCCGATCACTGGATATGATACATAGATACAATTTGGTCCCTGGTGACTCTCATTTTAGGCACCAAAAATGTGAACAAATTTCAAGAAAAATAATCATACATATTTTTAATGTCATTGCTATAAAATTATATTGAAATCCTGTTAATTATTGTTATAATTTAAGTGCACTAACATGACAATGTTTAACTATGACAGAATTTTTGTTTGTTTCCATTTCATTTGAAAACTACAATCACAAAATAAATAATATGGTAATGTCAAAGGTACAGCTGCAAAAGTGTGCCTATAACAATGTACTGGCACACAATTTTCTCATTTGTTTAACTTACTTCTCCACAAGTTCTTTGTACAGCGGCATGTGCTTCTCCTCTGCCATGATGGCATCATCAGGTTTCAGGTCATATTTCTTGAGTAAATCGTCATCAACGTTGGCTGAGATATCCAACAGAGGGTTTCCAATTCCGAGCAGTATGCCTTCGCCAACACTGCTATACAGTAAAAGTAAAAAAAACATAAAATACCGAGACATCCGCAAGTCTCATGATAGTAAAGAAAGAAGGTAAAGAATTACATTATTCCATTTTAAAATTCCATAATTTTACTTTAATTAAATTTTCTTCTAAATTCCTAAAATTTTAAATCCAAGTCGTAAGATATAGAATAGGTGCCTGGGCACGATTACTCTCGCAGACAAGTTACACTGAATTTAGCAGAACAGCGAAATTAAATCATCAGTCTCACGGTTGTTACTTCCTAATTACAGCCATGCGAAAATGAACTTATTTATGTCAACTAAACCGAATTAAAACAAGCACCGTGCGAGGAAGTGGTTAAAATAGCTCACCTCGTATCCATTATGTAATATTTATATTGTACCGGCGTAAAATTAAATGAACTAAATGAGCAACGCACGCGTCCTATACCCTCGAGTTGTCTACGTAATCTGAGCGAAAAATCACCGCATGTTTTTGTTGATAATAAAACAATTTAAAACGTGGTGTCCGCACTGCTGCCCCAGCGTGTATCTAAATGTCATTGTCACTATTGTCAGTAATGTCAATGTCAGTCACACCACACGTCAGTCAACGTAATCATACGTCACTTTGACAAAAGACCGCTAGGGAAAGGTACAAATTATACATTACCGATTTTACAAATATTGTTTCATGCACGTGTGGGGCTAGCTTTGTGTAAGGATACCAACCTTACGAATAACTCCTTTACTCATTTGTTTTGTCTCTGGTTATCCACTGACTATTCGGTCATTACGTCATAGCCAGGGTTGCAAAGTTTAAGCACTTTAATGTAAATCTTGTATTATTTACACGTTTTACGACTCTGTGAATTTCGACTTCCGAGTCCATATAGTTTCGATTGATTTAAAAAAAAACTTTATGACGCGATGCAAACGGTGATAATATCGACGGTGGTCACAAATTACTAAATATTATTCTACAATGATGGATAAACGAGTTCAAATTAAGTAATATGTCGTATATTTTAATTTTCTAATTATTATTATGTAAGTGGTTTAGTGGCATCAGAGTGTATATAAATGCTGCAAAAATAAAATGCTTTGGAATTAAATTCGATTTTAAAAAATTTCACAACGACGTCCGCAACCTTCTGCTACTTATTCCGCTATTTATATATTTCGAGCTTGCAACACTAATCGTAGCGCATAGCATTTATTCATTTTCAGAGTTAACCTACAACCGGCGGAAGATCACGTTTCTATACCCCTGCACTACGAGAAGCTTCGAGAAGTAAAGGTTTGAATCCTTTATTTGAGCATCATATTCGCGTATATTTTGATTTTACAATGTTGCGATTACCCCGAATCGTTCGCCATTCCATCTCTTTAAACAAATGTCATCAAAATGCCAGATTTTATGCCAAAGATGTGAGATTCGGTGCTGATGTAAGAGCCCTCATGTTGCAAGGCGTGGACGTCCTGGCCGACGCGGTTGCGGTCACGATGGGTCCTAAAGGCAGAAACGTCATTCTGGAACAATCTTGGGGCTCTCCGAAAATAACTAAAGACGGTGTGACAGTTGCTAAGGGAGTCGAACTAAAAGACAAATTTCAGAACATCGGCGCTAAGCTGGTGCAAAATGTGGCCAACAACACCAACGAGGAGGCCGGCGACGGCACGACGACCGCGACGGTGCTCGCGCGCGCCATCGCGAAGGAGGGCTTCGAGAAAATATCGAAGGGTGCGAACCCGATTGAAATCCGACGCGGTGTGATGCTCGCTGTGGACGCCGTGAAGGACAAGCTGAAGACAATGTCGAAGCCGGTGACGACGCCCGAGGAGATAGCGCAGGTGGCCACCATCTCTGCCAACGGCGACACTGCCATCGGCGCGCTCATATCCGACGCCATGAAGCGCGTCGGCAAGGACGGTGTCATCACCGTCAAGGACGGCAAAACGCTTAACGACGAGCTGGAGGTCATTGAGGGCATGAAATTCGACCGTGGGTACATTTCACCATATTTCATCAACTCCTCCAAGGGTGCTAAAGTTGAGTTCCAGGATGCCTTGGTCCTTTTCTCTGAGAAGAAAATCAGCAATGTGCAGACTATCATTCCCGCATTGGAGCTAGCCAACCAACAGAGAAAACCATTGGTGATTGTTGCCGAAGATGTAGACGGCGAAGCCTTATCCACCCTTGTAGTCAACAGATTGAAGATTGGCCTTCAAGTAGCAGCTGTGAAGGCTCCTGGCTTTGGTGACAACCGCAAAGCTACACTGAGCGATATGGCTATTGCTGCTGGTGGTGTTGTGTTTGGTGATGATGCTAATCTGATCAAGTTGGAAGATGTGCAGCTCTCAGACCTTGGACAGCTCGGAGAGGTGACCATCACTAAAGATGACACTCTGTTCCTAAAAGGAAAGGGTAAGAAAGCTGATATTGACAGAAGGGCAGAGATGATTCGTGATCAAATCCAAGAAACCACTTCAGAGTATGAGAAGGAAAAGCTGCAGGAGCGGCTTGCACGACTGGCTTCAGGTGTAGCTGTTCTGCATGTGGGTGGGTCCAGCGAGGTCGAAGTTAATGAGAAAAAAGACCGTGTCAATGATGCCCTGAATGCTACCCGTGCTGCAGTGGAAGAGGGCATCGTTCCTGGTGGTGGCTCGGCGCTCCTCCGGTGCATCCCAATGCTCGAACAGCTCAAAACTGCAAATCATGATCAGACAACTGGAGTAGACATCATCAAGAAAGCCCTCAGAATGCCCTGCATGACTATTGCCAGGAATGCTGGTATTGATGGATCAGTTGTAGTAGCCAAAGTTGAAGACTTGGGGCCAGAGTTCGGTTATGATGCTCTTAATAATGAATATGTGAATATGATTGAGAAGGGAATCATCGATCCTACCAAAGTGGTCAGGACAGCACTGACTGACGCCAGCGGAGTGGCCTCTCTACTGACCACAGCTGAGGCTGTCATCTGTGACATCCCTGCGGAGAAGGATGCCAACCCCATGGCAGGCATGGGTGGCATGGGTGGCATGGGCGGCATGGGTGGCATGGGTGGTATGATGTAAGCCTTCCTGGAATTGGAACAGTGCATTTATAGTGTTAAAGGACATGCAGTTATCACTCCCTGTTAAGGTATTGAAGGTAGTCTGAATGATTTATATGTGAAACGAATGTTTTTTTTTTATTGAGTCTGATTGTGTTACAAATGTAGAGACGATTTTATGTCTTTAGATTTATTTAGTTTTAATTGCAATTGCAGTGTTATTTTTAATAAAAAATAATGTTATTAAAAACTAGTTCTATGGTTTTATTTGGTAGGTACTTTAATAATTTTATGGCATGGAGAAGAGAAGCAGTTGTTGGTCGTGGTCCACCTATGTTGTCCACCTGGGCATTTTAGCAAACCTTAGCAGGTCGACGGAGCTACGCTGTCGCGGAGCTCCTACTTGTACATTATTTTGGCCCTTCGGGCCCTCTGAAGAACTAACATAACCTAAACCTACCTATTGATTTAGTCCAGTTTACTCTCCGTAATCCACATAGGCGGACCACGGCCAATGCCCCAAGAGAAGGCATCCAATACACAAGCCACCCTCGAATGTGTAGAGAACTCCTGAGGATTTCAATGATCACTGGGCATTGAACAACCGTGTTTCTTTTAAATCCCAGTTGTTATTCTTCTTTTTCCGAGTGGCATGTTTCAAACGATTCAACATGGAACTCCTATTTCTGAATGCTTAGGCCCTTCGGCTCTGCTGCAAAACTGTCAACCTTAACCAAACCTAAACCTATCTAGGTAACTACTCGTCTAGTAAAATTAACAAATGGGGATTTATGCAAATGGAAAAAGGAGGAGAATAACAAACGATAGGGAAAAAAAATCACAAAAAAAATTAAAAACGCGAATGGGTATACAAATATTGGCGAAAAAAATGGGTATTTTATATGTACGTTCTCTGCGCGGGTTTCTACTTGTCGGTTGTCGAATTCGATAAAATGTCGGAGGTTCATACGTTTTATAAGAGAGAATTCACATCTGTCCGACGGATTCATATAAAATGTAAAACCCGACATTTTGTCGGATCCGACAACCGATAAGTGGGAACCCGCTCTTATTTGCATCAGAATTTGCTGGCATTATGATTCTCGAGGCGGTTGAGTTGAAACTCCTGAATATTCGCCCTAATAATGTGTCATAGAAACTACTTGGCTACTTTCAATACGAAAACTTTTCTTTTCACTCTATTTCTCTTGTAGGTATGTAGAGTTCGTCAAGGTCTCCATCATCTAATCTCTCTACGTCGGAAAATGTACTTATTGGAATAGCATTAATAGTGCAAGAAAAATGATTTCGCGTTGCGTGTTGCGTAACTGTTGCAATGCTAAATGATACCGTCTTATCTCGGTTCATCGTTCACCGGCTAGCGAGTAGCGTGGGGCTCCAAATAGTTGTAGATTACGATAAAACATATCTACCTAGTACCTAGTAACATACTTCGTTATCCACTGCAAGACAATATCTACCTAATCAGGAAATAGGTACCATTTGTTAATCGGCTATCGTCTGTAGGGGCACCGCCCTCTGACCTTCAGCTGGTCAAGTTTTAATACTTATTTCATGATAAGTAGGTATGTACCTATTCGATGTCTATAAAGATCATAAAATATGTCATACTTACCTGGGTAGTGATTCTTTCAAAAGCAAGTGAGCGAACGCAGGAGTGAATGTCCAGGCGGCGAGTTAAGTAGCCTCGTCAAAGCGAACGAAACACATCTCAGCGCGTGTATTCAATATTGCAGCATGGCTTCTCGAACTTATAAGGCTGTCTAAGTGAGAATGCACGCGCTAAAATGTGTTTTGCTCGCTCTGACGGGACTACTTAAACTCGCCGCTTGGACATTCACTCCCGCATTCGCTCACCTTGCTATTGAGAGAATCACTACCCTGCACCATCATAACATAGCCTAAAGCCTTGCCCTCGCATACCTACTCGATCACAAACGGTTCCCCCTTCTTAGCCATAACTTTTTTTGTAACGTTTCTAAGTATATTGCTTAATTAGGTACTTACTGCATAATTGTCTAGCAAAATCTCTCATAGCATATGTCTACTTTCGCATACAACGTTTCGGACAATGGATGCAATCGAAAATAGACGGCGCTCATCATAAACATCTTCGCATACTAGCGGTGGTTGGACCTTAGGCTGCGGCTCCAGAGGCGGAGATGAGCGGAGTGGAGTGGAGCTATGCCAATATTAACCAATAGAATCTAAACTAACGTGCGGAAGGGCCTCTCGACGTGACCGCATGCGCCTTCTATTGGTTAATATTGGCACAGCTCCGCTCGTCTCCGCCTCAGTGGCGCCGAACCCTTAAGCCGGGTCCGGTCCGGTCCGGGATTGCTACCTTTATATATATACTAGCTTCTGCCCGCGACTTCCTCCACGTAGATTTCGAATTAGTTATTCCCTCGGGAACTTTAAAATTTTCCGGGAGGAAAAGTAGCCTATGTCTTAATCCAGGATATAAGCTATCTCCATTCCAAATTTCATCCAAATCCGTCCAGCCGTTGCAGCGTGAAGAAGTAACAAACACACACACACACACACACACACACACACACACAAACTTTCGCATTTATAATATTAGTAGGAAGTAGGATATACCATTATATTAGCTCTATCTATAATATACACACGGGGTAAACATGGTATGGGGTAAACCGTCCTAATGTCGGCCGTGTTGAAGAAATTGTGGCGTTAAGTAATTAGAGATGTGAAATAATGTTAAGAATAAGAATAAGTATATTATAAAAATATTATGGTTCCAACAGTTGCCCATTCCAGGCATACAATATGATTTAGGCTTAGATTTAAAAGTTCCACCTAAATACGAGTAGGCCTTATGTTATAGGTAGGTCTGTGGTTATACACGATAGAGTGATCCTTACCAACAGGGGCCCGTTTCTCGAAAACTATTAGTCTAATAATATTAGTGTTTTGTCTCATTTTTTAGTCTTATTTACGAAACAAAACACTAATATTATTAGACTAATACGCTTTGAGAAACGGGCCCCAGGCCAGTGATTTGTGCGTCATTAGGTCATTACATTACTCATTACCTTTGCCTTTCAAGATTAAGTTTTTTTTTACCACCTTGTACTTGCCGTAACAATAACTGTTTTTTTATTGCGTGTTCAACTTTAGAGGAAAAACGAATTGGGCACTTACACCTCCTATACTATAATATTTTTCGCACTAGCATCTATAGCATAAATTTCGGTCAATGTGAAATTGTGCGACTTTAGTTTAATATTATACTTGAAAGTATAATATACGGCGGCAATGTTTTTCGCAGCGTCGCGGAAGCCAGGAGTAGTTATAGGAGTGGCAATATAAAGCCCGCTTGCGCTCAGTGATCGAAGACCTTCGTCCTTATTGCTTTGTTTGGGATATTGTCTTGCTTGCTTGCTTCTCCGCAATTATGTGGTCTTGTCCGAAGCGCTAGTAGATTCACTCTATATTACCGACGTGTAAAAGAGCACCCATGTGGCCAATTTACTGAATAAATATTTTGATTTCGTCCTCTGAATCTCCATTCCGAATTTCATCCAAATCCGTCTAGCCGTTGCAGCGTGAAGGAGTAACAAACTAACAAACAGACACGAACTTTCGCATTCATTATATTAGTAGGATGATTAACAAACCTTATAGTCTCAAGTTCTAATACTTTTTGCATTAAGTAATCATGGTTAAACAAAATAAAAGTAAAAAACAAATACTCTATTAGGTGAATTTTACCCACTAATATATAGGTTATAGGTTAGGTTTTACACACACATACAGTCACGAGATTTAATTTGGTACCCACGCCACCTTAGGTCCAAAATCCATCTGATATTCTACAAAAATAAGGTTGAGTTTCCTAAAGGTTACAAATGACTTGATATCTTTAATGACAGTGACAACTTCAAGCATATTTTTCTTGAAATGGGTCCCAAATTAACGCTCGTGATCGTACCTATGCAATGGCAAAGTCTATGCCATAACATAAACCATATATTATATACTAGAGGACGCCAGCGACTTCGTACGCGTAGAATTTGTTTCCCGCTACTCCCATTTCTTCCCCTTAGTGCTCACTTACATCATAAAAGGAACCCCAATACCAAATTTCAAGTTTCTAGGTACGATAGTTTCGGCTGTGCGTTGATATATAAGTCAGTCAGGTTTGCCTTTTATATATACAACAAGGTGACACATAAGTCGTGAACAAACTTATCACCAGGGTGTTCTACACACAAATATGAACAACTTTCACTATGGGACCAACTCAGAAATCACGAAAAAAAAATCAGCTGTTTCATACATTTTGGTCGCGGACGTATTGAACTTAGCTATGAAACAGCTGGTTTTTTTTTCAAGATTTCAGTGTTGGTCCCATAGTGAAAGATGTTCATATTTGTGGGTAGAACATCCTGGTGATAAGTTTGTTCACGACTTATGTGTCACCTTGTATAGATAGTTTACTGGTACCACACCACAACTATCAGCATGACCTCGTTGAGCCCTGTTGAGCCACTGTAGAATCCTGCCCTAAAGAATGTCAAGTCACGTGAATGAAAAAATACTTTAGCTCTCTAGGACAGGATCCCATAGTAGCTCGACTTGTAAATAAATTCCAGGAGCAGGAAGAAATGGGCACTTCTAAAAATAAATGGCATTTATTAATTTGTCTCCTTAAATCTAATGATAACATTTGATATACGTATTAAATATGTATCATCTTCATCATACATCTTACACGTTTGTAAAAAAAAGTAAATCTTTACAAAAATATCTGATCTTCATCCGAATCTCCAGCACCGTAAATAAAATGTCTTCTTGTGACACTGTCGTCCACCATAGCACTCGCGCGCGCGGTGTCCTTGCACGGGGTCACCGGGTACCGCACGGGCCCCACCCATCTCCTGCCCAGCCCGTAATTCCTAGGTAAAGCTACGCTTTTGGAAGAGCAACTCTTCACGGACTTGTCCAAGCTATTCAAGGACGACTGGACGGATGGCAACGAATTCTTCAGCATCCCGTCGCTATCCAAGCAGTCGTCCACCAGGTCGACACCGGCCGGGATGCTCACGCTCAGTGGCCGCCGTTTCGACCGTGCGGCCGGCAGCTGCCCTCGCCATGTGTTGAATTTAATGCCTTTTTTCTGAGGAGTGCTCTCCTGCGACGAATAATTCTCGACGTCCGACTCTTCGTACAGCTTCATCTCCGAAAAACACTTTTGCATGTTGCTTTTAACCGGGGTGTTCTGTCTGCTAGCTTTGTCTTTCATTCGGCTAATCACTTTCTCTTTGGTTAGTTTGATCAGCGCGTAAATAGTTTTCAGAGCCTCCTCGTTGAGGAGCTCGTCGTCGGTGATCTCCCCGTCCAGCGCGCTACCGACACCGTTGTAAACGTCGCTCTTAATCGGCACTGTCAACATACTTTCAGGCTTTCCCGAAATATCGTACTTGTATTCTATTGTAGACTTATTTTTCGTATTTTGAAGAACTATTAGCTCTACAAAATGCGGTGCCGATTGCAGCATTCCTAATGCTTTGTCATATTTTACGTTAAGTAAAGTTTGTCCATTTACTGAAATTATTTGGTCTCCCGGTAAAAGTTTCTGACTCACATCGGCTGGGCCGCCAGATGTGATAGATTTAATATAAACGTTGCCATCGGAGCCCTCAGCCACTTGGAGTCCAAGAGCGTTCGTTTTGTCTCTTTCTAGTGAAGCTGTGACAAATATTCTTTCTCCTTGAACACATTCCATATTGTCTAATTTATCGAATAGTGAAGTGTTGATACAGGAGTCGTTGCCAACCGGGTTGTAGCTGAAAGCCTCCGGGTAGACCTTGGGCGACTCCAACACGTAGGCCGTGGCGGCGTGCGTCAGCTGCTGGTGGTACTGGCGCGCGGGCAGCAGCTCCATGCGGTCCACGGAGCAGTGCTGCCGCAGCTCCAGGTCGTCCGAGTCACTCTGCGTCGTTGTTAGGTCGCAATCGGTTTTTATACAACTTTCCGGCCTTTGACGTGGTTGATCTAACACTGACTTCATCCCGTTAAATACCCTTGTGCCCATTTTAACCCCGCGTCTTCTGGGCAAGCTGCAACTTTCGGAAGATGAGAATCCGTCATTCGACGCGTTTCCCAGATTATTATCACATTGCAATAAGCTCTCTTCGCTTGGCTGCGGCGAGAGTATTCGACGTAGAAGCTCTTCCGTATTAGGTTTTGTATTTTCCTTGTCTTGCGTTTTTTTATCACCGAAAATGTCGACACGAAACCTCCGCTTGACGGGCCGCCTAGTACGCAACTGGTTCCTCACGGCCAAGTTGTAGCTGTCTTCATAATTGCTGCATTCAGCTTTTCTCGGACTTCCATCTTTATTCAGAGGGCAACTGAGTTCATCAGATAAATAATTAATGAAGTCCTCTTTAGCATACAATTTTAAATATAATCTGTGATGCAGTGAGGCCAGCCAAAACGTAAAGTAGCTCTTATTATCGGACATCTTCAGTTTGTATTTAACACCAATTTTAGATAGGCCTGAATGTGAATTAGGCATTATGTAGAGACTTTTCTTGTTATAATAAAATGTATGTATGTGATGCCAAGGCAAGCTTTGTAGCACTATGCGATTTGTTCCAGACTCTTCTGATGCATGGTTGCTCCGCGAGTACAGGGTGACGCCGCGGGGGCCGACGGAGAGCCAGACGTCGCGGCAGAACCCGTCCCTCGTCGCCCAGACCGCCGAGTAAAAATGCGCGCCGTAGTCGCGGAACGTCTGAGCCAGTGTTATGAAGTTTATAATTGCCTTGTTTCTGTCCAAACTGCGTCTAGATTCATGAGCTCTTTTCATCTTTAGTTTTATGTCTGACATGTCATTGGCTATTGCCGTTTCTGGCAAGTAGTGTTCCAATAGGAAATAGTCGGCAGAACCGTGTTCCCTATAGGAGAACTCTCCGAATTCAATGTGTAAAGCATATCCAGCTAACATTATGAGATTCTGAATCACAGAAGTTAGTTGTCCTTCCACTGTTGCTCTTCTCAGTTGTAAATATACCCTATGCCTCCATTCACCGCCTTGTATATTCTTAGCTATATTTGTTGGCAGAAAGAACTTTATCCTCAAAAATACTGTTAATGCAATTTCTTCATCAACAAATTTCTTTTTATTGCCAACCTTGTTCCATCCCTCAGGAGCTAACTTTTTTATTTTATAATCATCTGGTATGAAGACAAAGTCTCCTCCGATCAGAACTGCAATACCCAGCATGAAGTTATGTTCATACTTTTCACTATGCACCAAGGCTTCGAAGAGGTGCCCCGCAGTAACCACATTAGGATCACAGAGGATCTCTACCCTTTGTCCATTTAGTAGTACTACAGTTATTACTCGCTTCTCCAAGATGGCTGGTACGGTCAGATCCATATGTTTGACAGGTTGAGAGGCCCGAACTATGAACTCTGGGCCCACACAACACTCTTTGCCTTTGTTAACCCCCTCTGCCTTATACAATCTTGAAGCAGCTCTTTGGACAGGCTTGCCTCTTCTAAAATTTGTAAATGGTTTCTTAATATTTTTGTCAATTGCTGCAGTAGATAATGATATTGCATTATTTGAGATAGCAGGTTGTTCCAATGGGTTTCTTCCAATTTCTAAAGTAGAATGAGCATTACTGAGTCCGCCCATTCTCGCATTATCAAATAAGTGGAATATTGAATTTCTATGGTGCTTTGACACCCTACAGCTGGGAAAGGGGTCTTTTTCATCTGGTGATTTCATGAGATCAACATAACTTCGCGGTCGTCTGCTCACTTTTAAGTCTGTGTTTGTACTGGCCTCTTGAGTCCTAGCATATCTAGTTTTAACATCTGTAGAAGATTTTTCTCTGCAGTCTATAATGGGGCTTAAGCCAATGGATGCGGCCGAACAAGAGCTTCGCCCTGAGTCCTCGTCGCAGCTCCGAAGCATTTCTGAAATCGAGAAAAAACTAATTAACAAATGGTTTTAATCTACGAAGAATTGTAACAGATGAAAAAATCATGACGCATCGGATTTATCGCCTTCGCATGGTAGACCGTCTTCCCGGTGGCTGCGACCCCGGCTGAGCATAATACATGAGACATGAGCGATTACCATAAATGGTCATTATCATCGCCACCGCGTAATAAGCATCTCATAAATATTCAACATCTTGTACCTACTCACATCAGCGGGGAAAGTGCGTGAGAAAAAGAAAATTTCAATTAACGTTTGTCTTCCATTGTTACTCACTTGATTAACTGATTCATGGGTTTCATAGCATTGGCTAATTTCCAAAAGTAAGTATATAATTATAACTGAAAATTCAAAACTTAAATCACTGTCAAAACGTTACCTGATTTTTGTGAACGCCGCCGCCGATAAACAATTTTTTTTATATAAACTTCACATCTTATTTTAGTAGATGCTTACTTTCACTCTTACACAAATATTAATAAAAAGGTATTTGCTAAAATCTTCGCGTAAAAACAAACCCGATTCAGTCAGTTCCATTTGATTTTGTTGATAAAGCAGAAAACAAAGCAAACGGCACTTGTCGCGTGCACTTGCTACCACTTGCTTGCTACCTACTCCCACCCACCCACACACAGGCCACATCCCACAGATTGTAAAGGCAAGTATGCCTGGTGCTTGCTCGCTTTGCTTCGCTTGTCTCACTCTGATGGAAACGAAATAACAATATAGGGATCCCGACAAGAGAACGGGACGAAAAATAGCGGAAAGTAAAGAAATGTTGAACTGCGATGTTTTTAATATAAATGTCGAAAAAAGATTGGAAGGTAATATAAATTATTATTTATTGTAGAACTTGGAATGAATATAATGAATATATAATTTTTATTGCTCTCACAATAATTCAACGCAAGAGGAATATTTAGCAATAGTTTGGGGTACGGTCACGAGCGTTAATTTGGGCACCATTTCAAGAAAAATATGCTTGATGTCGTCAATGTCATTAGAGATGTCAAGTCATTTATAACTTTTAGGAAACTCAACCTTATTGTTGTAGAATGTCAGATTGACTTTGAACCTAAGGTGGGTACCAAATTTAATCTCGTGACTGTACCTATTAAGTTAGTACTCGTGATACTTTTTCAAGTTCAACACAGTGTTATTTCTAAAAATAATAACGTCATGAACCCTGTGAAATTGTTTTTTTTTTTTGATGAATTCATTTTGATAAATTTAACGAGCCTAAGCTGGCAACTGTTAAATTCAGTTGTCACTTGTCATCATGAAATCTGTGATCATGATCTACTTGATGTGTCTGCAAAGGGTCTGCAACGCTGAGGATTATCATTAAAATAAATAGTGGTTCCATGTATAGATTCAATTTATTTGCAAATAGTACTTTATAAAAATGGCTACCCTAATACAGTCCTACGAGCAGCAATATTCTGTACTAACTGCGGACATAACATCTAAAATAGGACGACTAAAGTTGGGTATTGAAGGTATGTTTTGAAAATATTTTGTTGTTGTCGCTAATATACGTTTCGACTGGTGTTTTTATATTATGGAATTGTGGTTTCTAAATCTTTGTGTTGTTTTAGAAAATCGCGAGCAGTTAATTCGAGAAATCCAGGCTAATTTCGAGGAGGCAAATGATCTTGTGAGTATTTTTAGAAATTGCTTGTTTTGCCGCTTTTCACGTACTTTCACGCAACTGATCCTGTGGCAACGATAAGCGAGTTCAGTATCTGTACATTTACATGTTGGATGTTAGATGATGCAATGACAGTGTATTTTAATAGCTGAATTTAAAACATAATAATATCTGCCCTCCTTACGAAAAGTGCAGTAACTCGTATTTTTGTCAGAATTGAGTTGAATATATATTCGTAATCAGCAAGACGAGCTCTACAATTGACGAAGGAAGAGTGCAGTAACTGTGAACTCTAGGTATACTTTCCTAAACATAAGTGCAGTAACTTTAGATACTGACCAGGTTTTTTAAATAGTTTCATAGCAACTGTAGGAATTGCTTAACATAAGAGCAGTATATAATAATATATAGTTACTTCACTTATCATTAGGAAAAGCCACCTTTAATATTATGGAGCACACATAGTCATAAGTGACGTACCTAGTATAGTTACCAACTGCGCTTTTGATCAGGAGGAAGATAGTCCAAGTAAATCTGCAGAATCTAGCTATGACCTGTCACTTTAGGTTCATAGCTTTAGAAGATTTACTTGGACTATCAAGTAGTTAAGTTGGCAGTGACTTAAAATGTTTAACCTCATACTGTGTCAAATATAAATATAACTGTGTAGACTATTTTTGAAATTCAAATGTTGCAGAAAATTTTGTGAGTGAAATTTATTTTTGAGTTTCTTAGTCCGGCGATTAAGTTTATTTTAAATTTATACATTTCGAATCCAGGTACGGAGAAAACTTCTTCAAACCAACTTTTTTTACCATTTGAAATGCGTGTAAATAGAAGATACTGCGTTTATGTTTAGGCACGTCATTCAAGATTCTGTAGAAATAACTGCAAATCGGGTACTTACTGCAGTTATGGTTAGGGATTGACACATTCAAATGAAAGGTATACCTAGCGATTAATGCATTTTTAAGTTAATTTACTTCATACTAAATATCTTTTTAGATTTTATGAATAAATATCCATTCTGTACATAAACACGATTATTTTGATGTAAGTTTCATATCTGTAACTAAAATAGTTTATAAGATACACGTAAAATAAAAACTCAATCATTTTACTGCTTTTTCTCGAAAACTGGTTTGATCGAGATACTGCACTTTTCATAAGGAGGGCAGATATGTATATTACTTTACTGCACAAACGCGCGGTGTCCGGCCTTCCCGCCGAACATTTTTTGTCCGAATTTCACTTACCAACCAACTTTTCACCGAAGATTCACTTTGACATTTAACTATTGGCAACTTTTTGTATGACAACGTTTCATTTAATCGAATTATTTTAAAGTCGATTATTATAATGACTTAAAACTTTTGGGATATCTACTATTTGCCAAACCTTTCACTAGGCCAAAAAACTATTAAACGAGTAATATTTTGTCAGTGCAACAGTTCCCTTCTAGCCTTTTCTTTGAATATAATTTCGCCGAACTGACTCATTTCCTAACCATCTTATAGAACCCTTTAGGTCAGGTTTGGTTAGGTTAGTTTTATAAAAACCCCGAAATAATTACAGTTTGGGGAACAAAAGCGGTATGCCAAATGGTATGACAGGGTCCAGTTAGGTGCGATGACGAGCGAAGCGGGAGGAGCGTGTTAGGTTAACAGTGACCAAACAGCGCACGAAGCCGAGCAAGCGAAGCGAGCGTGCCGCGGTAGCGGCCGGCGAGTGCCAGAATCGACTTTTTTAATATTGGTAAAAGACATTTCAAAACACAAGCCCAATGAAAAACATAATATTCTATTAAAGAAATAAAAAATACGTGTATCATTTATTGTCCGAAGTCAAAATGCATCCTTGAATCATCCTACTACTTGAAAGATAGTATTTTAAAAAGTGGCTTTATAAAAGAAATATGAAATGTATATTACTCTACGTAAACCATTCTAGTACTCGAAAGGTTGCGTTTTAAAAAGTGGCTTTATAAAAAAAAAACGTACAGTTGCTAATGATGAGGTTGGGAAATAAAACGAAATCTTTTGATACGTAAGACACGTGATCATTCGGCGAAATGAAATTCTGAGAATAATTGGTTGCGAAGTGATAATCGGCAATTAAATTTTCTGCGATAAATAAGAGAACCGGCCCCAGTCCCCCTTTTTATAAGGTTTTATTTAACTTGCAATGTATGTATGTATGAACGGGTAAAATCTTGCAAGTTAAATTTGACCCACTTCCCGGTTTTCCATGAAAATGATGCATACATGTATTAATTGGATGACAATACAATAATATGGCACCATCGAGCTGGTCTGATGATGAAGTCGGAAGGTGGCGACAGGATCTCCGCTATACTTAACATTGACCCACCATGTTGGGACTCATTTGATCGGTCTTGATAAGCAAATAAAGATTTTGCAAA
This sequence comes from Acleris cristana, assembly GCA_948252455.1. Taxonomy (NCBI): domain Eukaryota; kingdom Metazoa; phylum Arthropoda; class Insecta; order Lepidoptera; family Tortricidae; genus Acleris; species Acleris cristana. Next base: position 79,501 of record OX411787.1, on the reverse strand, counting down.
AAAAAAAACTACAGTCTGCAACAAAAGCTTGTCCTAAAAACGAAATTTTTGTCAGAAACTTTTTCAAAGGTGTTTTACACAGTCGGGTATGCTGCTATATTATTATGGGCAACTCCACTCCGCCTCATAGTCTCCGAGTCTGAGTTTGGGTAGTTGTTGTAGTGCACGATGCGATACGACATTGTTTGTGGGTCTGCAGTTGGAGCAGCTGGAGCTGGAGGCGCGCGGGGGCGGCGCGGGCGCGCGCGCGGCCGCCTACCGCGCCGAGCTGGCGCGCGTGCGCGACGAGTTCCGCGCCGCCTGCGCCTCCGCCGGCGCCGTCTGTGAGTACCCGCGGGCACCTCTCCATTATTGAGTCGCACAACTCGCAAAACTCATTATACAGGGTTTTAAGGGGTTATAGTGGAGGTCATTTACAATCATTTTGACCCTATAATGCATTATGCAAAAGTGAATCATGTTCGAGATAATTTTATTTTAAGTTTTTTTCGAAAAAAGTCAGATAAGCAACTACAAAAATTTATTTTAAAAAAGTAATCATAAACTCAAATATTTTTTTTCTTTAGTTTTATTAACACAATAAAACGGTATTTATTTCTCAGCAATACAACTGGGATTACCTGTACACGTTTAAGAATAAGGGACAGAAAGGTTATCACTTAATTGGTTTACTAGCAACAATTTGCTACTAAATGCTAAGAAAACTAAATGTGTTAGGTTCGCTTTGCCTAATGTTAAATCGGTAGATTCAAGTATTTTTCTAAATGACGAGTGTCTGCAAATGGTAGATAAGGCAGTTTTCCTAGGCATAACAATAGATCAAAATTTGCAATGGAGTCCCCATATAGCTGTACTGGCAGGTAAACTAAGTTCGGCTGCTTACGCCGTTAGGAAAATTAGACAACTAACTAATGTTGAGACAGCTCGCTTAGTTTATTATACTTATTTCCATAGTGTTATGTCGTACGGTATTCTGGTTTGGGGTAAGGCAGCTGACATACAAACTATATTTGTGATACAAAAAAGGGCCATTCGTTCTATTTACAACTTAAATTCACGTGACTCCTTAAGAGAACTTTTTAAAGAAATTAATATCTTAACTGTAGCGTCTCAATTTATTTATGAGAATATTATTTATGTTATTAAGAATTTAGATTTGTTCACCAAAAATTCTGATATACATAATATAAATACTAGAAATAAAAATAAAATCGCTATTCGAAAATTCCGTGTCCGTAAAGTATATAAATCATTTGTTGGTCAATGCATTCATTTCTATAATAAATTACCTGACGTAGTTTTAAAGTTTCCTTTTCAGCACTTAAAAATTACTTGAAAAAGTCGTTAATGTCTAAAGCGTATTATAGGGTCGAGGATTATCTAGCAGACAAAAATGCATGGCCTAAACTCGAAACTTAGTCAATAATAATTTGTTCAAATGTAAAACCTTTATCTTGTCTAGGGGACACTGTTGATGTAGGAAAACATGTCGAAACTTTTATGTGGTCGTCGTGTTTTTTTTTTTTTTTTTTTTGTATTTTGCCTTTTTCTCCGTCTATATCTCTCCTAATATTTTTGCCATGTTTTCCTGCTGAACTACGCATGATATTTGATATTATATTTAAATTAATATTTATAGCTTTATATAATACTACACTAAGTTGTATCATTGTAATAAGAAATATGGTTAAAAAAATGACTGACTGCTGAGTTTCTTGCGGCGTTTCTTCTCGGCAGTGGTCTCCTCTTGGGAAGCGCTGGTAGACTCCTGACGTGTAAAAGTGCCCTTGCGGCCTACTTACTAAATAAATGTCTTTTATCTTTTTTATCTCATCTTTATTTTAAGTAATTTTTTACAATTAGTTCGGAAGAAATAGTTTAAAAAAAAAACTAGTACATCAGGCAGGCAGATTATTTCAAAAACTTTAACACATCACTTAACAAGCACTCGCTTCAAAACAAACACGGTACTGACGTCGCTTGCGCATAGTTTTGTGAGGGTAGTATCAAACAATAACAACCGTGACGATAAGCGGCCTACCCCCTTCGTAGCTACAGAAATGAGAGACCATGATTTATAAAGTAGCGAGGATATTCTTTCGACATTTAATGAAAAAAAAAATTTTTTTTATTTTTTTTGAGCTCTGAATCATGAATATAGTAACCCCTATTGTGGAAGTTGCTGACCAAAAAAACACCCTGTATAGCTTTCAAACAAGGTATTATAATCACAAATTAGTTTCATGGTTACTAAAAAAAATAGATCTCAAAGGGAGCAGGCAGAATTCATGTTCGATCAAAATTTAAAATCATCACTCAAAGTTAGTCATAAAATTAACTAAAAACAATAACAATTTAAAACTAATAACATTAACATTTATTAAACTAATAATTGAAAAAAAAAAACTTTCTTTTCAAAATTAGTACCTACTGGCCCAATACGATTTTGGCTCACAGACTAAAAAAAACAAAATGTTGAAAGTGGAACTCTGGCAGTCTTATTTTATTACAAATTAATTAAATAAATGCTGTTAATTTTGAAAATAAGTACTAATTTTGAATACTAAGATATTATTTATTGCTTCTTTATTACTAAGCAAAACTCCTTTTAATTGTTAATACTATTAATTTAAAATATTTTTTTTAGCTTTAAATTGTTACTTTTAAAATTTGCGTGATGATTTTAAATTTATCGAACATGATTTTCTGCCTGCTCTCTTTGAGATCTATTTTTTTCAGTAACCATGAAACTTATTTATTTATTTATTTATTTATTGATCCATGGAAAACAAACAGCTTCATAAAAATTTAGAATTAAGACTAACAACACATAAATTACAGGTTCGCACATTTAGCAATTAAGTATATTGAAAAAGAATGAGCCTCACCACACCACCATTTACTTTGTTTATGAACGCAATTTCTATTAAAGAAGTCAAACTATTTTATATACTTTTAAATACGCTATAATCGCTGTAAAACTTTTTTTCACAACACTGCTCGAAAATATGGCCATAGATGGTCTTGTTTGGGGTCACAAAACGTCACTTATAAGGCCACACCAAGAATGTTTTTGTCGGCATGTTTGCTGATTGGTCGAGAACATTGTTTTCCAACTTTAAGAACCGATGAAAATCAATCAATCAATTTTTGTCATTTAAAATGAAAAATTGAAATCGACCAATCAGAACACACCATTTTGTGTCGTAAAATATTAGGTGTATTTTTGCTAAAAGATACAAAGACTAAATGGGTACACTACATAATCTCGAAATATTTTTTTCCGAATTTGATAAACACGAATTTCAGAATTCCAATTTTGAAATTTCCGAATCATCACTATTCCGAATTTTAGTTTCACGAAGTATCAGAATCACGATTTTTTTTAATACCGAATGTTTACATTTCCGAATTATTAAAATCCCGAAAAATATTTTTCCGAATATCACAATTCCGATTATTCCTACTCCGAATCCCGAATATTCATTATTCCGACATTTTAGCACCCCTAATTCTCTAAGATTTTTTATTTCAAATAAGCGCCTGATAAAATATTGTATAATATTTAACATGCTTAATGCTCAAAAACTGTAAGAAATGTCCGACAAAGTCGACCGGAGCTCCTGTTCCGCGTAGCTGAGGCGCTTCGCGCCTTGATGCAACTCTCATCAAGTTAATATGACCTAGTTTAGTTATGTGCTCGTCATCTCACCTTACTTTTGTTTCAAGTAGAAGACTTCAATTCAATTCAAGTGGTTAGTTCCAAATTTTTCACTATCGATCTGGTTTGTGAATTTTCGGAATTATAATTTTCGTACAAAGTAAATTCGGAATTGTCAACATTCGTAAATATAATATTCGGAAAAACGTTTTCGTGATTTTAATATTCGGTAATATAAAATTCTAGATTTTGATATTCGGCCTTATATTTTTTCGGTATTGTTAAAATTCGGAATTATGAAATTCGGTTTTTTCAAATTCGAAATTAAATAATTCGAGATTTTAGGGTTTTCCCAGACTAAATACTATGTCACTGCTTTTTTTTAAATGTAATTCAAACTTGGCCGGTAATCTCGAACCACTAGAGATGAAATTACATGGGAGATATGGCAAAACAAATACAATTTTATAATGGAGTTGACATCTTCATCTCATATGTTAGTTTATTAATCTCGAGTACCACGAGAATAGGGGTCCAGATAAAAAAAAAGTTATCTATGGTAAAATTCGCGGTGAATGCGGTGATACAGCTTCTATACTACCTTTGAAAAACCGACGCCAATTGACTAACACTATTGAAAGTGAATTAAAAGTTTTGAATGTGAATTTTTATTTTATTTCCTCTCAGTAGTTGTGAAAAGCACTATGTCTGCCTCGGTAGAAAGTGCAATTTATGGACTCGTACACTAGAGGGCCTCAATTACGTTTCGGCCCTCTATATGACTCGTCCAAAAATCGCGTACTTTCTATGCTCTGCAACAATGTACTATAACAATTGTGTTAAATTGTCTCGCATTGTTGGAGAAAAGCACTATACAAGCCTCAGCCGGGAAGGGCGGTTGCTGGACCCGTATATAGCGCGGCCTCGACTGCGTCTCGGCCACGCTAACTCTACTCGTCCTGCAACAGCCAATTTCCCGGTCTCTGCAGTAATGAACTTTTTCTCAAAAATGTCCGGAAATGTTGACATTACTATCTACATATTGAGACGCGAAGTACATAGTTTACTGCCAGTTCTCAAATAAAAAAAAAAACATTGCGTGCTCGCGCTACACCAAGCCCGCAATATTGCATACAAAATCCATTACTATCGAGGTTGTAACTTTTTAAAAAGTGAAAAGGGCCATAATAAAATTAGGGCACAAGTCTTATACATCCATATTTTATTCGAAACATAACTTTTTTATCTGTGTCTGGAATAGCTTGTTTTTTTGAAAACAAAGCTTCCGTTTCTCCTTGTCATAAACAAAAAGGCGGTAAAGAGTGATGGTTTTTTCACGTGAAGTTTCTGTTTGTATGCAATTCAAAAAATGAGCTCAAGCGATGAAGATTTTATTCCAATACGAAAATTTTCTTTCAATTTTTGAGAAAAGCACTATATTTGCCTTGGCAGGAACATCAATTGCGGGCTTCGTAATTTTAAACGGACTCGCAAGCTCGTCCGTTTAAACCAATACTCGGCCCGCAATTGCCTACATCCCTTCCTAGGCAATAATGTACTATTTCTCAAACATCCTGGGAAATGTATGCGTTAATGGCACGAAATGAAGACATGAAGTTTCTTGTTTATGGCTCCCTACATTAATTCTTGCCATGTATAAAAACCCTAACAAAAAACATTATTGGCCGCTGCTTACTAACATTAAACTGACAAAGGGAAAATTACATTCTGCTAACCACCATTGGACTCTGTTACAAAATCTATGGTATTATATTTATTTGCAGTTTTGAGGTTGCCGTCGTAAGATTGCAGTCCTGAGATTGCCATTGTAAGATTGCAGTCTTGAGATTGCCATCGTAAGATTGCAGTTTTGAGATTGCCATCGTAAGATTGCAGTTTTATGATTGCCATCGTAAGATGCAGTCTTGAGATTGCCATCGTAAGATTGCAGTCTTGAGTTTGCCATCGTAAGATTGTTAGTCTTGAGATTGCCATTGTAACATTGCATTGATTGAAACAGGGATATAAGGACTCGTTCTATCCTCGTCTACCCCAAACTAGTCCCAAAATAAACCAACCAAAATAAGAATATTTTGCTGATCGGTTAAATGATACCCGTTCATATTTGACATCTCTTTATTATGTTTGGGTAGATACCGATGAGGAGACGTTCGACGATTGGTCGGCGGGAGACCAGCGGCGCCAGCTGCTGGACAACACGGAGCGGCTGGAGCGCTCGGGGCACGCGCTGCACCAGGGCGCGCGGCTCGCGCTCGAGGCCGAGCAGGCCGGCGCCGCCGTGCTGCAGGACCTCAGCGCGCAGCGCGAGACCATCCAGCGCTCGCGCTCCCGGGTCGGTCCCTCTCCCTCTAGACAAAACGGGGCAACCGACTCCAACTCTTTTTAAAAACCAGCTACACCGCTCGTTTACCAATACTGACATAAAACAAAGTTAATATATTTTTAATAATGTTATTATTTGCAGTTGCGAGAGACTGACGAACAGCTGAACCGGTCGTCGCGGCTGATGAACTCGATGATGATGCGCGCGCTGCAAGACCGCGTCGTGCTGGGCGGCGTGCTGGTCGTGCTGGCCGCGCTGCTGGGCGTCGCGCTCTACCTCTCCGTCACCTAGCGGGAGGCGGCCCGCGGTCCGCGGCGCCGGCGCCACCCGGCTCTCCTGCCCGTCACCGGCAAGCTGCTCGCGCTGCTTATGATGTCGTACGTTAATGAACCTATTTATATTTATAAATTAAAATCACTGTTTATCAAAACATTAAGTTGTTGCAATAATTAATATAATATTTTTTTATCAAGTTACTCTTATTCTTATTTATTAATTTGAATTAATCATTATTTATCATTATTATTTAAGAAATTGGATGGTAATAAGGGGGCTGGACCAGATCACATTCCGGCCATCTTTATAACTAATTGTGCTCATAATTTAAGTTACCCTATGTGTATCATCTACAACTTCTCTCTCGCTTGTGAGGTATTTCCGTCGGAATGGAAACTTGCAAACGTTTTACCTATTCCCAAAAGCGGTAACGCTGCCGACATTTAAAATTACAGACCGATATCCCTTCTGTCAATATGTGGGAAGGTCTTTGAATCTTTGGTTAACGCTATACGAAGCAATCATCTGAAACCTCTTTTAATACCTCAGCAACATGGCTTGTAGCAACAAATCAACGGTGTCGAACCTGGCCCTGCATGTTTCAGAAATGACAGAAGCTTTGGATAGTGGCTGTCAGATTGACGCTGTATACACCGACATAAGCAAGGCATTTGATCGGGTGGATCACAACATCCTTATTCACAAATTAAACCACTTTGGTATTCATGGTAACCTGCTAGACTGGTGCAAAAGCTATCTCACGGCTAGATCGCAAAAAGTAATAGTGTGCGGATATGAATCTCAAAGTTTTAGTGCTCCTTCTGGAGTTCCGCAGGGATCCCATCTGGGTCCTACGCTGTTCTTAGCATTTATCAACGACATGGCTGAAATAGTTGGTTACTCAAGTTTTTCCTTCTTTGCTGACGACCTAAAAATCTTTAAAGTAATTAATACTTCTTCAGACTCAGTGCAACTTCAGGATGATCTAAATCAAATTTTCAAATGGTGCATAAAAAATAAACTCCCTTTAAATATTGAAAAATGTAAGCATATTAAATTTCCTATTCATTCGAAGTAGTTGCTTGTAATTCACATAACATCGGCCATGACATTTTGGTATGGAATATTAAAAATTCAATAACTTACTAATGAAAATAAATATCGCTTTGTTTTGCATCTGTGTGGGTCCTGCACCAATTTACAATGCAACTTGGCATGGTTGCAGCGTCATTTAAATCCGGTAATCATTAATATCGATTTTTTCTTTTGTGATTGTAAACAACTGTTTGACACTACGTCAGAAAGCCGACTGATAGACAGTTCGGCACTCATTAATAGCTCCACCCCCGCCGGCACTAAGTCAGTGGGGCAGATTTTGAGCGTCGATTACTCTTCCATACTTATTATATTTCGATGAAAATATACCGAGTCGACGTTTAATTGATACTAGAATTGGCCCCCTGTTTGAATTGTGTCGGTTTTGGAAGATGTTCCTAACAATATTACTTTGTCAAAAGTTGTATCGTAATTTTAACATTTCATTACAGCTACAAATAAGAAAAAATATTATAGTAAAACTGTATCTTGTAATGCTGGTCATTGTCTACGGATTCTGAACGCATTATATAGGACTTATGATATGAGTGTAGATAAACAGTGTTTTTGATACTCCTTTCGACCTAAAGTGGGCAAAAAGGGTACTTCTACCCTACGTGGTAATGAAGGTAAAAAATGATCAATAACGTTTCAGCGGGCAGGTACGTGGTGTCCGCGGTGCGCGACTCGTGCGGAGGCGCAGCTCGAGGGCGGCGCCCAGTTCCCGGCGGACGGTGGCGCCGCCTGCCGCGACCCGGTTTAACCTGGACGTCTTCTAGCTTACGGATTCGCTTGATGATACAAATAACTAGTAAAATATGTATATAGCAGTAAAAACTATGTAACGTCCTCTCCAGAACTCGCGTTCGCGTTAAGAAAATAGTGACTCATCAGTGCAACTGCCGGGTAAGGGTGTATTCACAGTGGAGTGAAGCGTTTTGTTCGAAGGTCTGACTTCAACTGGTCACTGTGAACTCGACTTTATAATTTCAAGCATTCTAATTGGCTAGGGGGCGTGGCCAGGTCGGCGGTCAACGATGAGTCACTATTTTTTTAACGCGAATGCACTATAATAATAGGTGTCCTATTACTGACTTCAAAAACCGGGAAAAAAGCCGTCGCGGGACGAGTGTGACTTAGCGCGACCGAGACCGAGCATTATAAATGTTATAATTTAAACCCCAATTTATTCCAATTGACTTTATTTAATCCGGTCGAGTCGTATCCGGTTTGAATGTGAATGGAATATTGGGTAATGTCGATGATGATGTGAACAAAATCCTTTTTTTAGGAAATTTTGGGACTTTGTTTAAAGTTATTATGAGTTATGTTATATTTTCTCGCATTGTTGGAGGACTCGGAGTAAAGCAGTATTCGAGCCTCGGCCTCGGCCGGCAGGGCAGCGGCGAAGCGCGTCGTGGCGCGGCCGAGACGCGGGCTCAGTTCCATACTCGTCCCGCAACGGCCTGTTTCCCGGTCTTTGAAGTAATGTACTAATTTTGCCTTGGCTTGGATTGGAGCGCAGAACTTCGCGGGCTGTTTTTACAAAAGTAAGGTTAACATTTCCGAAAAGGTCGGAAAAAACATTTTATGATCTCCCGTCGCTTCTTACTTTAAAGAAAAAAATATCATTGTTGACTATTTATATCGTATATACATAGATATAAGAATAATTCTAAAAAGGTATTATTGTGTTAATTAATCCATGTTTTGCTTGGTTAGTATTAATGTAATCATGTAGGCACTAGTAATAAAATAAGAGGTATGAACTATAGGTACATAGACAATCTCCAGCAAGACGTGACGCCGCGTGAAGGTCGTCGACATGAATTAAACGTTATTGTTACATACAAATATTTATGTATAATCATTTAATGTTTTGCGCGCGCATGTGCATCAATAAACACGTAACCCCGGGGCTTCAGAGCGGTCTGTTTTAAGTTCCAAATGTTATTTATTTCACCTCTCGAGGTGCAGTTGAAGGGTTGGTGTTTGAATTATACTCTTGTGCATTTATCACAGATATTAATTAGCCTTACTTCTTATACGTTCCACTGTATGTAATTTTTTTTTTTTAATGTATGTTCACCGATTACTCCGTCAATTGTAGACCGATTTAAAAAAATTCTTTTTTGGTTTGATAGAGTATACTTCCGAGGTGGTCCCATTGTCAGCAAATCTGAATCTGATGAAGGGATCAGTGAGGAATTGAGGGAACGCCTCAAATATTGTATGCAAACATATAGCGATTTTAGTATTTTTAGTAACAAATGTAGCATTTGCATTCAGAAAGTGTCACTTGGTGAAGCGGAACTGATGATGAAGACCACAGATGGCCACCGGAACTCCTCAACGGTACCGATTTCAAGGGTGGCGATAAGATATCTCGATTAAGATAGTTGAGCGACTACAACGAAGCACACTTAATTGTTTTAAAATGACTATGATTTTCCCGCGGCGTTGCTTGCGGCGAGCTTGAAATGTCTTAAAGTTTTATATATCAACTAAGAAGTGGGACTACATAAGCTTATTATGATCACTAAAAAGTGTAAAATAAAATAAATGTTTTAAAAAACAAAAAACCGCCTTCAAAAACGCAAAAAATAACTTCTACTACTAGGTACTTAGTAGTAGGTACCTATCCTAGTAGGTTTTTTGTTAAGTGTGCGTCTACTATAATAACTTATACAATGTCTGTGGGATACACCGGGGAAGTTCCGCGGTACACGGTCGCAGCAGCAGAGAACTCGGCAACTCCCGGGCGGTGAGGGCAGACCTATAGCGATGCCCGGGGCTCGAGCGGGACGCCGCGCGTGTCCACTAGTTGCCGCGTGTCAGGGCGCGTGGTTCGAGTTCCGGCCGCAGGGCTCTTCGCGCCGCCGCGCGGCCGCAGCCGGCTTGTTCGGTGTCCGAGACCTAACTTTCGTGATTGCGTACCAAGAAAGCGCCTTCCGGACCGTTGGTCCCACTGCTTTTGTCCCACTGCTTTTCGACGGAGCTCTGCCCTCGGGCAGGGCTCCTATTTCTGGGCGGTTTTGCCCTTCGGGCATCTAAAGATACCTAACGAACCTAACTTACCTACTTTGCGGTGATTTCTGACTTTTGCGGTGATTTCCGGAGATGATCGAATAACAGTGGGACAAAAGCAGTGGGACCAACGGTCCGGAAGTAGAAAGCGTACGCGAACTTGTTCGTTTCGCTCTGACCTTGTAAATGTGAGACTGTCTGTAAATATACCTACCTAATTTAACAAATGTATACAGTACTCCCAGCTTCTTAATAGCTATCGCTATCCCACGTGCACTCGCCACTGACAGTAGATATATTTTTCACTCGTGTTTCATAGAAAAACGAAGATTGCCGATCGCTATTAAGAAACTGGTGGTACTGTACAGTGATCAAATATTTACATCACTGTTTATTATAATCGAAGAAAATAAAGATATATTCCGGCGATTTCTGCCTTTGTTTTATAACAATCCCGAGTTAAGAATGTTCGTATCTCGTCGGCCGGCCCGGCTGATAAAAATTAGTTTATTTCCCCGGAAATGACCCGGTCAGTCGCGTCGACAGTGGAGAGTCACTTTTGTAATTTATCGCTTAAATTTTAGACGATCTCGTTGGACATCGCTACGGGCTGTAACGCGACAAGAACGAAAGTGTATACTTTCAATGATGGAGCACTGCAGTCGAACGAACACACGGGGCGCCGGTGCTTCTTCTGACGCGTTTCCCGAACCGGCACGTCGTCATTATTATGTCATCACAAAATATGTAAAACTCACAATTGACTAAACGGGTAAAACCGCCAAATAAATTATGATGTGTCCCGCCCACGTCCCGCCACATCGAAACTACTTAAATATCGTTAGCCGCTTCGGGGGACTATCCGAGTTAACGCGGTCAAATAATACCGGGTGTTCACTGACAGTCGATCTGGTGAATGATGGTTGATGTTTTGTAACGACACGTGCTACCGCTACGACAATTGTCACAAATCAACACAATCTTTCAGAGTTGTACTCGTTAGTGGGTGCAGTGCCCGACGACTCCAAATCGATTTAAGTGTACATTACAGCCCACTAGACTCCATTAATGGTTTTGAATGTGCAAAAAGTCCACTTGACCCCATTAATGGATCCTGTCAATGGACCCTGGTGGACGGAGCGCAGGCCCGAGGCGAGGAGACCTGGCCGCGGTTCATTCTCCATTGGTTTGGACAACTACTATGAAAACTCAATCTCAATATGTACAATATTTTATTTTACATAACAATAAATAATACCGTCCAATTTGGTAGGACCCAGGCAACACGACCTCGTCCAACCGTCCACTCATGGCTCACTTGTCAGAATTCAAATACATTTATATGCAAACAAATAGGGTGTTTTTATTATAAAAATATTTTATAACAACATCTAGTTTGACTATAATCAATCCGCACATGCTCCCTTTTAACTTTGGAAGGCGGAAAGAGAAGCGCGAGCAAAACTAATCGCAATGCAATGCTCGACACCTTCCGACGTGAGAAATAGGTTAAATAACACGAATACAAAATAAGTTAGTTTAAAGCGGAATGCATTTGCACATAATTCAATTAAATAATAACAAACCAAACAAATAATTTCGCTGCAAATTAAATCATGTGACTCGATTCATACAGCGTAAATAATACGTAGAGTGACATGGTCGTCTCCTCGTCACATAACCATAAAATATTATCTTCGAACAAACAAACACGTCGCTTCGTCTACAATTAGGCTAAGGCCTGAGTGGACGCTCGAGTCGGGCGGGCAGCGGGGCGGGGCGTGCGGCGTGCATGTTGAACAAATGAAACCCATACTGCTGTCCTGAGTCGACGCTGCACGAGTGTGACGCTTGCCCGCCACGCTGCCCGCCCCGCCGAACGCCCCGCTTCGAGCGTCCACTCAGGCCTTACACTTAGTCAAGCAGCGTCATGAAATCGTTTCACGCAGAGTCATCTCGAGACTGACACCGAACACCTGGGTATCGAGGCTCGCATCGCGCTCTGAACAAACACCGAACACCTGGGAATCGAGGCTCGCATCGCGCTCTGAACAAACACCGAACACCTGGGTATCGAGGCTCGCATGGCGCTCTGAACAAACACCGTACACCTGGGTATCGAGGCTCGCATCGCGCTCTGAACAAACACCGAACACCTGGGTATCGAGGCTCGCATCGCGCTCTGAACAAACACCGAACACCTGGGTATCGAGGGTCGCATGGCGCTCTGAACAAACACCGTACACCTGGGTATCGAGGGTCGCATGGCGCTCTGAACAAACACCGTACACCTGGGTATCGAGGCTCGCATCGCGCTCTGAACAAACACCGAACACCTGGGTATCGAGGGTCGCATGGCGCTCTGAACAAACACCGTACACCTGGGTATCGAGGGTCGCATCGCGCTCTGAACAAACACCGAACACCTGGGTATCGAGGCTCGCATCGCGCTCTGAACAAACACCGAACACCTGGGTATCGAGGCTCGCATCGCGCCCTGAACAAACACCGAACACCTGGGTATCGAGGGTCGCATGGCGCTCTGAACAAACACCGTACACCTGGGTATCGAGGGTCGCATGGCGCTCTGAACAAACACCGTACACCTGGGTATCGAGGCTCGCATCGCGCTCTGAACAAACACCGAACACCTGGGTATCGAGGCTCGCATCGCGCTCTGAACAAACACCGAACAACTGGGTATCGAGGCTCGCATGGCGCTCTGAACAAACACCGAACACCTGGGTATCGAGGGTCGCATGGCGCTCTGAACAAACACCGTACACCTGGGTATCGAGGCTCGCATCCCGCTCTGAACAAACACCGAACACCTGGGTATCGAGGCCCGCATCGCGCTCTGAACAAACACCGAACACCTGGGTAGTCGTTCAGCCTGCGGTCGGCGCTTTTATTCATCTGATTTCAATGAAAATATGACATGAGCTCTGCAAAAAAGATTAAAATTACTACTTACAAGCTAAAAAACAAATTGGCAGTAACAGCCTCGCACGCTGGATGTCGGTAAATCGGCCATCGGTTAACTAGGACCGACCGGCAACTGATATGCGACCAATATAGATGATTTTTAGGGTTCCGAATCCCCCGAAAGAGGCCTGACAGACCCTTTATTAATAATATGCCTACGTTGGCCGTCCGTCCGTCCATATTAACTTTAAAGAGCTATTTATTTGAACCGTAATAGAAAGCGGGCTGTTTTTTTTCTTCAGAATATACATATATGTTCTACGGCGGATTTACTAACAAATAATAAAAAATGTAAAATAATAGAGCGTACCCTACAAAAAACGTTTCTTTCAACTTTTTTTGTGTCACCAAAACTGGAAAACATGCAAGAGTCCAATTTGGTATGATTATAGTACAGTCGCCTACAATGAGATGTATCCACTTTTTCACCTTATTGCATTGTAACAAGATCCAAAAGCGGATGCATCTCTTTGTAGTCGACTGTACTAACCCTGAGAAAAAAAATACAAATACCAAAAATACTCAGTGTGCGTTGGGCTTGCGCTGATTCGATTCAAAATCAGGGACCGGGAAAACCCATTCATTTGATTTACCCTATCGATAGGTTAACCCTATCATTTGGTTACCCAATCGACGTGGTTGGTTACCCTATGATTGAGTTGCCTTAAGTAACGTTAGGGCGAACCCCTTTGAATTAGTTAACCGTATCTATAGAGCTTACCAAGTTCATTAGGGTTTCGGTAGTTTAATATTTAAGCACTTAGCATTGATTGAGTATTACCCCATTGATCGTCTCTCTCTTTATTGCACATTTGGGCGAATTTTGGCCGTCTCGCTAAGCGGCTACTACCTGCCGCTATCCTATCAATCGTTAGGAAATAGGATAACAGACGAGGGGGTATTGAAATAGGGTTAGCGCTTAGTGGAATCGACTGTATCGTTTGGTTGCCCATTTATTTAACTAAGTCGACGATAGGCTTAGCGCATCTTTGGGGTTTGTAAAAACAAGTCTATTAAATACCATATCGAAAACCCCTTTCGCGTTAAGCGGTTCCGGTCCCTGTTCAAAATCGAATTCAATTCGGCATATAATAATACCTCCTGTGCGGCGGCACGGAACCTTCGGTGCGCGAGGCAGACTTGCACATGACCGAGTTTTTTTTGGAAATTAGTTACGTATTTCTTTATCCACTACTAATTAGTTTTGTTGAAGAATGTTGGTACAGTGTGCGAGGTCGCTCGCTCGTTGTTGGAGGCGCTGTTTGTACGTTCGTCCGCGCTAGGGCTCCGGCGCGGGCGCGGGCTCCGGCGCGGGCGGCGCGCCCGGCGACGCCTGCGCCTTGTACTCGCTCAGCTTCGAGTCCTGGAACCAACGTGTTATGATTCGAACGAGACTACAATCTTATCGGCTATTCTTTTATTCGGCCTTGAGATCATCCTAGATCTGTTAAACGAGATTTAAAAACTCGAACAAACAAAAACTCATAACCTTCCTTTGATAAAAACGCCCTACAGCACACCAGACTCCAACTATTTTGTAAACGACGACCTAATTAAAGAAGTCACAAGCATACGCGATCCGGGTGTTGTTGTGGATCAGAAATTACATTTTCGTGAACACATAGACTACTTGCAAAGAAGGGCCTCACGTTTGGCAGGATTTAACTTTCAAGGAACCAGAAATACCAATGATTTTGTTTAACTGCTATGTCCGTAGCCTGTCGGAATACTGCAGCCCTGTGGAGTCCCTCCACAGCGACTGATCAAGAGTTCTGACAGCCCTAGGCTAATTATGAGGTCTAGTTGAAATATGTAGGGTAGATGCAATGATGCTCGATTAACAGTGCATGCGAAGACACGATTTCAGCGCGCCCCCCCGATCCTCGCGCCCTAGGCTGCAGCCTAATTAGCCTAAGGGTTAATCAGGCCCTGTCCTTCCTACGCAGTTCACATCAATAGGCTAGAAAAACTTCAAAAAAAGTTTTTATACAGCGCCTCTATTCCCGACGGTAAAAACGATAGCGTAGTTGACCTGTTATGGTATTGTTATGACGTCAGACGCCATTACTGTCAAGTAAATAAGAGCTATCAAAACGGTGACAATACGATAACAGATCAAAAACGATATTGTTTTTACCGTGTTGAATAGACGCCCTGTTTGTGTTACGCCAATAATCGCTGCCAAAATTTAACATCATACGATTCGAGACTCGAACACTACAAAATGATCCCGCTTGTAACAAGGCGCAAAGCTGCTGACATAATTTGCCTCCACAAAATAATAAACGGGGCAGTGGACTAGTTCTTAAAAATGTAAAAAATTCTGTACCACGAATTAGTAGCCGCCTGCATTACCGTAAAACCTTTAGTCTCCCGCCATGTCGCACTACCTACAGCCGTCATTCACCATTGTTTCGCATGTGTGCAACCTACAACGATGATTGTCAGGAGCTAGATATCTTCAGTGCATCGGTCAAAAACATTAAACATTTTTTCTTTTCTAAACTCTTCTCCCTAATAAACGTTGAGTAACGGTGGTATAGCTATACAATGTTTTGTCCTTATCTGTCATTGTGACATTTGAATTAGACAGATAAGGACAAAACGTTGTATAGTTATACCACGGTTACTCAACGTTTATTAGTAAGAGGGTAAGTAATCAACTTGTCGCGAATGATCGCGATATGCATGAAACATGCTGGTGAGTGAACCCCTTTAGTTCGGTAGTAATTTTTAGACGAAATAATTATGACTGGCAACTCTGGGGGAGGTGTCATCTAGCTTTGGCGGGGAAAGGAGTTCAGAAATAAGATGGATGATGATGAGATTGGTTGAGGTTTGTGAAGTGAGATATAATTGTTCTGTACACTGGTAAGTGCTTATAAACTGTAATATGTATTGATGTAAAGAGATGGCAAAAGAATAATTTTGTTTTGGAGGCCTGGGTTGATCTGTAGGGGAGTGTGGAGGATCAACAGGGGACCTTCGGGTCCCGCCCTCGGGCGCCGTGCTAGACGACAGGGACTACCCGTAACAAGGGAGAATGACTCGGACGGGACCCCCTGTGGCGTCGAACGCGGCACCCAAGGAGTTAACGTTAACAGTAAATTAATGCGAAGCAGATTTATATTACTATCTCTCTATATTATCATGCATGTGGTTTTGTCGCTCCACTATTACGATAATGTCATGTGAACCTAAGGCTTGACGAGACATGTATGATTATAACAAACGTGGCGACACAACTAGCACAATAATGCATTACTTTGTTACTTTCTAAATTTTTGGTTTTGTTTGTTAATTTTACTAACTATCACATTTATCACTAAGTATTGAGTGCGATTACTCGTGTGCATGTTGTGTTCGCACCTAGAAGGTCATGCAGCCAAACTTGTTTGTTTAGTTCTATTTTATTTAAAAGTCATAATGCTGTAACGTCTAGTTTGCGAACCTAATAAGAAAAAAAACAGACACGTTACGATGCGAAATGAGGTACATTCATTTAAATTACTGAACGTCACGTCGTCACTATATCACTGTTGTTTTATGAAACGGCAAAGAAACGAATGTAATAGTGTTACCACGAATTATGATGACCCATATTATCCTAGATCGGCCTAACTAAAGTCACTTGATCGAATCGAAGCTTGATTGAATAAACCGACATGGTGAATCAGCAGTAAGGTAGGGTGTGCGTGAGCGGTACGGGACCTGGTCGGCGAGCAGCTCCAGCAGGTCGTCCTGGTCCTTGCGCAGCTGGTCGAGCTCGGCGGCGGCGCGGCGCTCGGCGTCCTGCGCGGCCCCCAGCGCCGCGTCCAGCCGCGACACCTCCAGCGTCAGCTGGTTCAGTCTGCCGACACACACACTCTGACTCGCCGACTCGATCCGCCGAGAGAAGCCTGCCGCCGGACGCGGGCCTCTCCCTGGGATCACCCGAAAGCTCTACCGGCTCCTTATCGGTTCCCCTTCACCGGAATGTACGTATAGAAGTAAACAATGAAAGTTAAGTTCTTAAAGAAAATACCGAGCCCGCTTTAAATTTTGAGAAGATATCCACCTTATAAAATCCTCGATCGATCGGTTCGCAAATTAAAAAGTTACAAGAACACATAAAGAAAAAAAATTGAATAAATAGAAAAAAGATTGCGACGAAACGGAACCTCCTCTTTTGTAATTGCGTTTAAAACTAGCCACCGGCCGTGCGACCGAAGTCCGGCTGTCCGCAGCGCGGCGGCCCGCGCCCGCAGCAGCGTGTTCTCGTCGCGCAGCCGCGCCGCGCCCGCCAGCGACTCGTTCATAGTGTACCTGTCCTCCGCCCCGGCGCGCGGCTCGGGCAGCGCGGCGGCCCGCGCCCGCAGCAGCGTGTTCTCGTCGCGCAGCCGCGCCGCGCCCGCCAGCGACTCGTTCAGCGCGCCCTGCGGACACACACACGCGGTCAGCCGCCGGCGACTTTAACAGTATTGTAAGTGTGCCCTGCTCGCCGTCAACGACACGACAACGATAGCGAGATGACGCCGCCGAAGAAGCGACACGTACATTAACTATGGCCGCCCGTCCCCGCCCGCCGCCCGTCGCCCGAGCGCCGTCCTCCCGGCCGCCGATTTTTGGGGTAGATCGTCGCTCCCGCTGAGAACTCGGCCCGAGATCGCGACGGGCCGACGTACCGGCGATACGAAACGCGTTTGAACTCGTCTTCCCGCCCCGGCGTCGTGACGTCGCCCCGCGCCGGTTTCGACGGCTACGACGACCCGACCGAGACCGAGATCGTCGCGGTGGACGGACGATAACCGTCACTACGTCTCGATCTCGGCCAGAAAAATGACATTATCGTTATCGTGTCGTCGCCGGCGGGCGGTGGACGAACGGCCTATGAAACAAAAAAAACAATTTTCAAAATTGTCGGTTATAAATCACGATCCTCGAGGAAGATCGGGGAGGAGAAGAGCGGCCGTCCAGTGGATGTCACCTGCAACTGGTGGTTCTGCTGCAGCAGGCCCTCGACCTGCGCCAGCAGCTCCTGCAGGCGCGCGTCCTGCTGCCGGATGAGGCTCTTGTACTGCTCCAGCGAGCCGTCGTCGGGCGACGCGCGCTCGCGGCCCTGCGCGGCCTCCGGCGCCGCCGTCAGGCTCTGCGTCACCGCGCCTGCGCACCACACGAGGCGGTAGTACACGACCCTTACGAGGCCGAGCGTTTACTGCGTGTCTATGTTTATTTGAATTTAATTCTGTAATTTAATTCTGAACCGGCTTCCGCTTTTGAAACGGACAGAAAGTTGAATATTTATGTAAAACGGATGACGATCGGTGTTCAAGACCCCACCGAGTTTGTACAAGAAGATTCCTAAGTAGAAGTCGCAGGTTGAGATAAAGGGACAAAGTAATAGGCCAGTGATCGGAATAGGTAGAGTATATTTACCTAAAGTTCGCAAAGGGACATAATATAGAGTGGTGCAACCGGGTGAACTATTAATTTATTTTGTTGAATTCCGGATTTCCGGTATTTTTCTGGTACTAGTCGTAATGCTAAAGATACGTAATATTATATAATTAATTAATTAGACACCTATTAATTAGATACAAGGAATGATTTACGGGCCGCTCTTATCACAAACTAACACAAAATATCCGGTACCGTGAGTAAATATTACGTATATTTAGCATTACGACTAGTACCAGAAAAATACCGGAAATCCGGAATTCAATGAAATAAATTAATATTTCACCCGGTTGCAACCACTCTATATTATGTCCCTTAGCGAACTTTAAATAAATATACTCTACCTATTCCGATCATTGGTAATAGCAGCTATACCGCTTTCTCTCATCGTAAACTGAACAGCTTTAGTATGTCACGGTCTCACGGTAGACCCTCTGTACTTTTTTTGCACTGACATTATCTGCGTTGTTGACGTAGATCTGCCGTCTGCGACTTCTACTTAGACTTCGGTGGAATCGGACTCGTCGATTCGGTCACTACTGACGTGTACAAACTCGGTGGGGTCTTCGTACACCGTGTACGCTAGAGTGTTTTACATAAATATCCAACTTTCTGTCCGTTTCAATAGCGGAAGTGGGTTAAAAATTAAATTACAGAATTCAATTCAAATAAACATACATACAGAGTAACATTCAGCGTATGTGAATAAAAGATCGCATAAGTAATGTATGTAGCGGACGGAGGGCGGGACTCACCCTCGAGCACCTTGAAGAGCCTGCAGAACTCGTAGTCGACGAGCACCTCCTGCGGCGCCTTGACGCGCAGCTGCGGGTGCTTGGCGGCGCGGTTGTACAGCTCGTGGCGCGCCACCTCGGCCAGCTTGGCGCTGAACGTCTCCAGCCCCACGCGCTTCAGCACCAGCTGCTCCAGCCGCGCGCGCGAGTGCTCCGGCACCGAGTCGTCGTTGAAGTGGATGCACACGGCCAGCAGGAACGCGCACAGCCCCTGCAGCAGGTACTCGTTCTCGTCGTGCTCGTTGGAGCAGGTCTGCGCCACCAGGAACGCCACGCCGCCCGGCGCGCGCAGGAAGGCGCTCACGGCCGCCGGACAGCCGGCCGTCCACTGCGCCAGCAGCATCAGCAGCGCCACCTGCCGCACAAGGTCACGCCGCCGGCGTCACATACCGGAGGCCACCCCGACGAGAGGCTATTCGACCGTCCCGCCCGCCTCGCGTTCCACGTTGGAACCGGATCGAACGATTTTTTCGCTAGGTACGATCGAGTTCATAAATATGTATACACTTAAGTACCTTGTCACTTTAATCTTTGTGACGATTCATATAGGGCAGATTTATGAACTCGACCGTACTAGGTACCGAGCTCTTTCATAAAGATGTTCCGTTTAGAACTTTACCTGAAAAGCATACATTCCTTTTATTCACCTCGGCTAGTCAAATTCTCAATAGCTTTTTCATCTCTCCTGTTCGGAAAGTTTAATTTGAATGGGTAGATAGCCGGGTGGAAAATTGCGTTTTCACCTCTAGGGTGGAAAGTATTTTTTTTTAATAGTTACGATTGGCCACGGAGTCTTAGATAATTGAGCTACGTCTTATTATTAAAATAAAATCTTTTCAAATATCTAAACTCGGCTATACGTTAAACGACGTATTTATTACAATCTTACGACTGGTCTATTTTTTTCGCAATTACAGAAGATCAACGTTTAAAATTATTCCTCTATTCTGCTGCCCGCCACAATTTCATGATAGCATAGCATGACACTTTTTTTTTGACGTTTCGGCATGGCCGTCTAGAAAATACACATACTGCCAACATTAGAAAAGTTTAATCGAGTTGGTCACGACTCACGACCAAGGAGCTTGTATACAACACGAGGTTGAACGCCGAACATCCGTTCGAAACAAGAATTTTAACCTATATTACGTCACGAATATATTCCATCTCTTTCTTTAGTTAGGATAAGAATGAGATGGAAGTCATTTATGACATGTGAAAGAAAGAGATGGAATATTTAAATACGTAATAAAGGTCAAACTTCTTCGTTCGGCGTTCATCCTCTAGTTTTGTATACAAGCTCCTTGGTCGTGACCAACTCGATTACACTTTTCTAATGTTGGCAGTAGTATTCTAATATTACCCATTTCCCCTCGAACTATTGGCGCTCTCACTGCGTTCGAGCGCCAGAAATATCTCGGGTGAAATGGGTCATTTTCAACCCTTGGTTATCAATCTACTATTTAATTAAAGCAACTTTTTGCGGGGCTGTTCATGTTCACATTAGTATCAAGTATCGACGAGAATATTTTAATCTGTAACATCTTGTTTCCGAGAAGTGTTTCACCATAGTCGCGTTTCCCCGCGATCGATTTTTGTTTGGAACACTATTTTATTTGACGCGTTAATTGTTATTTTGCCTTAAAACTCGGATCTTTTTTAAAGCGTTTTGTAGCTATTGCTTTATTTCTTAAGTGCTGTGCTGGTTGCTGGGTTAGAATAGTGCCACTCCATATCTTCCCGTGGATGTCGTCGCTGAGGCGACTAAGAGCGGGTAAACATCTTAGCCATAGAGCGGGTAGACATTGGGCGCTTTCGAACGCGCGTTGGCAAAGCGTGCGTTCGAAAGCTCCCAATATGTACCAGCTCTATGGCTCTATGGCGGCCATAGTTAATGTACGTGTCGCTTCTTCGGCGGCGTCATCTCGCTATCGTTGCCGTGTCGTTATTGTGCAAAATGTGGTTACAAAATTATCAACAAGTAGTTAGAGTTGTAGGTAATTCTGTAACTCTGCCTACCCCACTCTGGCATTATAGGCGTGAAGGTATATATGTATCTTTGTTCACAGGGTAGACTTCAGACAAATAAGTAATAATCGCGAGAAGACATAATTTTTGCTATTTTTACTCAATATTAATTACATACTAATTGTTTTATTAGTAAATAATATGATTAGATATTATGATCAAAATAAACTGCTACTAAAAATATTGATCACTATGATAATTAAATGCGACTAAAAATATTGTGCTAATAATATAAAAACTTTTTAACAAAAAATTAAACCGCCGAAAAAAGAAAACTGAAAAGCAAAAAATAAAACAGAGCCTTTTAAGTCTAACTAAGCTCCTACACTAATGTTAATACCTTAATAAATAATTTTGAGTCGGCGCCAAACAAACTAACAAGCAAATTAACTATTTCGTAAAGTAAAATGATGTATGAGTGTGATGGTATGTGCTACCTCCTGAGTGGTTTTAAGTCGGTGCCTGCCATGCTTGGTTGTTTGTTTGGCGCCGACTCAAAATTATTTATTAAGGTATTAACATTAGTGTAGGAGCTTAGTTAGACTTAAAAGGCTCTGTTTTATTTTTTGCTTTTCAGTTTTCTTTTTTCGGCGGTTTAATTTTTTGTTAAAAAGTTTTTATTTTTCACTTTTCAGTTTCTTTCTCTGTTAATAGATACTTATTCTTTGATTACTTACTTTAACTATTCATTGTTTCGCTACAAAACACAACCGTATCTATACAATTCGTTCCATAGACGAGTCTCGTGAAGTTGCTACCTATGGGAAGAAACCTGCCGATAATGTTGTTCCAAAAGATGTGAACAACAGTGGCGGTCTTTTCTCTGAGTTATAATTAGCTACCGAATCCCGTGTCATGCTTAGAGGTAACATATCACCTATAACATATACCTGTGGGCCTCGTCGATGGTGTTTTTTTTTCTTAGTTAGTGGCTTTCACTCCTTGTTTTAACAAGGTGCATTTCGCCAGTATCGATTTTTAGACAATCGCCATGGACTTATTATAGAAACAAGTCCATGGATATCACACGCGAGGACAAATTGTTCGGTTAAAGAGATTTACTCTGGTGGACTAAACAGAAGCACATGGGGTTAGCTACAACAGCAACATGGGAACAACACTTGATAAAGCTGTAATCGACCTCGGAAAGAAACTTAGTATAGTTAAACTTCTTGAAGGTATTGCTTTATCTGACTTAGAGCGAAATAAGGTAGGTATTACAAAAGCCACACGATGAACGAGCTTTAGCAGAAATGCAGAAACTGAGAGGTTTATACACTACACACAATTACGTCGCAATAGGTTTGTTACACTCTGATTAATAATTTAAAAACCTTAGTTTCCAAACAAATAAGGGTTTCCCTCGACAGCCTTCCAACTCCATCATCAAACCCCATCATCAGACCCTCGATGGTAGTCATAATCCATGCATCATACTTAAGTTAGGTATAAAGTTCTCATTAAGATGCATGAATAAGAGAAATCACGAGGTAGCTGCTGTAATCCGTTGAAGAGTTCCCTCATCTGTCTTCCGTCTCAGTTATCAGATCAACATCAAGTCTCCGTCATGTTGTAGTGTCATTAGAATTACATAATATAATATGTGTGCTAAGTTTGAACATAATCGGTTTACAGATAAAAATTCATGGGGTCAACTAACAATCCCTATATTTCTACCATTGACGGAGGGGGGGGAGTTCCAAATGAAATGGGAACAATTTCAAAGTATACCCTTATACCTTAGTTTCCGAACAAAAAAGGGCTTCCCTCGACAGCCTTCCAACTCCATCATCAAACCCCATCATCAGACCCTCGATGGTAGTCATAATCCGTGCATCATACATAAGTTAGGTATAAAGTTCTCATTAAGATGCATGAATAAGAGAAATCACGAGGTAGCTGCTGTAATCCGTTGAAGATTTCCCTCATCTGTCTTCCGTCTCAGTTATCAGACCAACATCAAGCCTCCGTCATGTTATAGTGTCATTAGAATTACATATGTGTGCTAAGTTTGAACATAATCGGTTCACAGATAAAAATTCATGGGTTCACCTATCAATCCCTATATTTCTATCATTGACGGAGGGGGGGGAGTTCCAAATAAAATGGGAGCAATGTCAAAGTATACCCTATCCAATAAAAAAAGAATTATTGAAATCAAACGACTCAGTAAAAAGTTATGCGTGATCATACATAGTAGCCAAAGTAGCCATTTGTGGTCTTCATCATCAGTTCCACTTCACCAAATGATACTTTCTGAATGAAAATGCAGGATTTCTTACTAAAAATACTAAAATCGCTATATGTATGCATTTAAAATTTGAAGAGTTCCCTCAATTCCTCACAGATCCCTTCATCAGATTCCGATTTGGTGACAATGGGACCACCTCAGGAGTATACTCTATCAAACCAAAAAAGAATTTTTAAAATCGGACCACGCTGTAAAAAGTTATGCGTGATCATACATAAAAAAAAAAATATATACGCGTCGACTTGAGAACCTCCTCCGTTTTTTTTCGTCGGTTAAAAATAGACGATCGAGACCAAATGATACCAACAATAAGCGATCGAGGAGAGGTGCGACTAAAGCTTTTAACGAACAAAACAGGACAAGTGCGAGTCGGAGTCTCGCACCGAGGGTTCCGTATCGCCGCACAGTAAGTACTATTATATTCCAATTTGAACTCGACTTCAAAAGGAATCAGCGCAAGCGCGATTAAAACATGAATAAAAAAACGTTTCTAGTACGTCCTTTATTATTTCCTTTTATTTTGTTATTAAATCCATAGCAATAACGGATATTCTGAAAAAAATACCCGCTGTCTATTACGGTTCAAAAGATATAGCTCTTTAGAGTTACGACTGACGGACGGACAGCGCAGGCAGGGCCGGTCACGGGCAGGTGGGGTTCCGTGGAGCTCCCCTCGGAAACGGAACCCCAAAAATAACGATTGTGATATAACGCGAAAACAAATAAAATAGACGATCGAGGTGAATTGCGAATTGGTGAATCACCACATGAAGTTTATGCTTTTGAGGAAGAGTTGTAAGTTGTAACAAACGAGATATTTCAAACTGTACTATCAGCCCAATTGGAACCCTGACCCACCATAGAACGGTGTCACAGTGACATTATAAAACAATTTGTTTGACACTTCTTATGACTTGAATGATAACGTCTCTGTGACACAGTTCTATGGTGGGTCAAGGTTCCAATGGGCTGATAGTACAACATCGCAGAATATCACATTCACAAAACATCATACTAGCAAAACATCACATATGCATAACATCATACTAGGAAAACATGATATACTCATAACCATATACGCATAACATCATACTAGCAAAACATCATATACGCTTAACATCATACTAGCACAACACGATATTCGCAAAACATGATATTTACACATAGTCGTGTTTAGTTATAGAATCTTAGGTAGGTTTAGGTTATGTTAGATCTACAGTAGGTCCGGAGGACCAAACCACCCAGAAATAGGTCCGTCCACGCTGTCTAATCCATGTCTTACTAATAATGATGTTTTGCTAATGTGATGTTTTGCTAAGTACTATGATGATTTGCGAATGACATGTTTTGCGAATATGATATCCAACGACGGAGGGATTTCAAAGCACCCTGACAACAAACGAAATAATATTCCATAATCCCTCTTTCTCTCTCGCCTGTTCTTATTCACCCTCCTCCCTTCGGATTCCTTCTCGCGACTCGTCCCTTAAATATCTCTCGCTCTCTCTCTTTGAAAAATCAAACTCAAAAAAGCCGAAAGCGATCATGCCTCGGTATTCCGTCGGTCACCTTGGGCTGCAGCTTGGTGGTGTGCTGCAGCGTGAGCGAGCACTGGTGCAGCAGCGACACGGGCGCGCTGCCGATGTTGGTGGCCAGCAGCACGCGCAGCAGCTGCTCCTTCTGAGCCGCGTTGTCCACCAGCGCGTGCGTCAGCGCCACCGCCGCGAACCAGTTGGACAGCACGTCCGCCGAGAACAGCCCTGCGACCACACGAGCGTGAGTACTGACGCCGGCGCCGGGAGACATACCGGGAGATATACTCATACTCACCGCCGCACAGCAGCTGCCCGCTCGTGAGGCTGTGCACGTCCGCGGAGGACGGCAGCAGCGTCTGCACCAGGGCCGCCTGCTGCGCCTCGTTGCGGTACAGGAAGCACTGGAAGCAGTACAGCACCGCGCACCTGCCGACACCGACACCGGTATGAAACGACGATGTGAATTTCGGTTCCGGTAGTCGATACGATAACGACATAAAAAAAATAAACAAGAAGAAAATTCAGAGAAATCTCTAGTACGCTCTCGCATTGCGGCCTTTAAGAAAAAGGGTAGAGGTGCGGTGCTCGTTTCTCGATCGTACGAGTACCTAAGTGGATGCTAAGAGCATCATTGTTTCGAAAACTCGGTCGCTCATGCATGTCGCTACACTATAAACTGATTACGATGGGATGAATTAATGCATTTATGACAAATTAATGAAACGTAAATAAAATTTAAGTTAAACGCGTTTACTATTATCTTAAATTGGACGCCATCTCTCTATAGATAGTGACTGCACAGGTTATGGTTATTCTACCTGTTGCCAAGATGCATCAATAGAAATTAATTGAGACCATGACGATTTGCACTCGGCATACTGTTCCGAGTCGGGACTGCCTACACGCAATGCGGTCGTTCAAATGGATACGTTCTCGACCCTGGGGCCCGGTGTTACCTCAAGGAGAAGGGCTGCTTCTCGTTGACCATGGACATCAGCAGCACGACGACGGCGGGCCGCGGCGGACTGGAGGGCGCCACGACGCCGGCGAGGAAGGCCTGCGCCGCCGGCTCGCCGCGCACCGCCTCGCCCACCGTGCTGATGGTCTCGGTGAGCACGTCGGCCGGCACGCCGCTGGCCATGAGGATGGCGCACAGCGCGCCCAGCAGGCCCGAGCTGCGCACCAGCCGCTGGCAGCTGGCCACGAGCTGCGCCGCGCCGCTCGGAGCCACCAGCGTACGCACCACCTGCAGCATGCAGTGCACGTTCGACACCTTCTGCGGCGACCAGCCTTCCTCCGCCTCGTCCGGCGTGCTGAACATCGGCAGCATCCGCTGGATGTAGCTGCCCTCCTTGAAGAAGTTGATGTTGCTGCTGTTGTTCTTCAGCAGGTTCAACATGAGAAGCAGGCAGTCCTCCACTATGATCCCGCCGTCAGAGTAGCCCTCGGAGGACACTATCTCAAATAATCTGTCAAAGGCATTTTCGAAGGCGACTATCTTTTGTATGTTGGCGTTTCCTCTCGTCAGCTTGATGAGGAGCAGCAGCGTTTCGTTCCTGATCACCTCGCGGGGGTCGGCGAGCAAGTCCATCATCTTGGAGACGCCCATCGGCTTGACGAGGATGATCTCCTGGATGTCTTTGGGCCGGTTGGTGAGCAGCGAGGTGAGCAGCCGCACGGCGGACAACCGCACGCGGAAGTCAAACTCGTCGAGCAGGTCGAGCACGAGCTGCACGTGCTGCGGCTCCTTCACGAACATCTCGGTGAACTGCTCGCCCACATTGGCGGCGTGCGGCCCGTCTAGCTCCTCCTCGAACTGCGTGGGGCACATGATGTTGCTGAGCGCGTCCAGGGCGTAGTTGACCGTCTCGCAGTCGCCGCGGTCCAGCTCCAGCACCTGGCGCAGCGTGTCCATGGCGTGCGCGCCCACGTCCACGCGGTACTTGCGCGACATGGCCTTGAGCGCGCGGCACGCGTCGCGCCGGTCCTCCAGCAGCGTGGAGTTGTTCACGCGGTCAACCAGCCGCTCCACCTGCAACACCGCAAACTGCCACCTTCAACAGGGACAACTACCTCACATCCCACTAACAATCAACAAATTATTTTTTGTGTAATGTTATTTTAGATTTTTTATATAGGGCATGTTCAAGAGAGGTTGATAATCAACAACAACAACATTTACTGAAATAACATCAAATTTAAATTGTACTTGTAATTTTTAGAGCATGTACTTTATAAGATTGTACAAATTGATCAAATGATAATACTATGTTAAACTCCATACAAAAATCATCATGCAAGTTCTGCATCAAGCAGTATAAAAAATGTTCATAACCCAGAAGTTGTATAAACAGCTTAGAGATGTCTTTTGATTGTAAAAGAAAAGAGTATCTACCTTAATAGTATGGTAAAATTATACTTTTGCAAATTAAAGTAACTTGCAAAAGGCCCATTTCACAAAAGCTTGTAACACAAGTTACTAGCATTTTTGAAACAGCCCCCTGGTATCCCCCATTCTTGGACTTATTCCGCAGATAGAGGTGTTTATTAAACATCCACATTTTCAACCTTGGGGGTCTGAAACAACTAAATTTTCATTGTTTTTTGGACATGGCAGAGTCGATGGCAGCACCTTGAGGGTGAAAACTTGGACCTTTAATATGTTCCTCTACCTGTAGACCATATCCAAAATAGTATCTCAAACAGTTACCTAATTAGACATAACAGACTGTTTACCCTAGCTTACTATATTAAAGCAATAAATAAATAACTTTGCCCCATCAAGGCTGTTTTTCAAGTCGGTAATATGGAATGAATCTGCGGATAAGACCATCATTGCAGAAAAGAAGCAATGCAGGAAAGCGCAGAAGATTTTATAATTAGTTATTATTATTAATTCGTTAGCGAATTATGGTACGAAATTTCATGAACATTCAGCTATACCTAATATAACATCGTTTATACTTTTCTTGAGAATATATGAACATCTCCGGCCTATATTTAACCTTATTTATAAATTATTAAACCAACTTTAATATCATACCGTTTCTGCTCCCGTAGGCATTTGCCCAGGTTCTGGTGCCCCCAGCACGGTTTTTAAACCGCTCTTCAGAAAATCCATTGTGGACCAGTTTTACAAGTCTATTAATAACATACGCGGCTACGAATAATATAAATCTAAGACATGAATTACCGAAATATGTAATCGAGTTACCCCAAATACACGACACGTCAAAGAATTTGACATTTGTTTGACAAGTGATAAGAAACGCGCAGCCCATGCGCAGCCACAGTTACAGATTATAAGATATGGGCCAACTACTACATGGTACATGCCGTAACTAAACGCAGCTACGACCACGACATTTGGGCGATGGTGCGGCGGTGAATAAAAATTCGTTTTTTTTCTGGGTTTGTCATGAACGGGTTCGTAATACCAAATTTGAATTGACGTTCCGTTGGGCTCCTTTTTGGTACGGAAGCCTAAAAACAACTGTAGAAGTTTGTTGTTAGACATGGCAGAATGGGCAAAACAAAAAACAGAAAATAATTATTCAGTAAATTGGCCACGGTCACGAGGGCTCTTTTACAAGTCGGTAATATGGAGTGAATCTACTATACAGCGCTTCGGACAGCACCGTCATTGAGGAGAAGCGCCACTTTTTCATTTTTTCAATCATAAATCCCTTAGCTTTTCCCTTTAGGAAGAAACAAACCAAACCAAATAAAAAATATGACTGACACTGACAGATGACAGCTGTGAATTAGACATATCCTATAATCTGTGGCTGTGAACTAAAAATAACACCAAGAAAGACTTTAACTTCCGAAGGTTTCTTTCTTTGTAACTGTTTCTACCTTGCTTGACTGTTGATTTAACTGTTGACTCTAAGCAGAATCTTCAACAACCGACAAACACCCACGTAACTGACATTGGCACAAGACAAGACCTGTGGCTGCCGATAAAAGGAAGATGAAGAAGAAGACTTGAACTTTTAATGTTTCAATTTGCATTCTCAACAAAATTGAATTATCTGGCTGGTAGTGGCCAATCTGGTTTTAATAATAATGTCTACCGATCTAAACGCAAGTTTTAATGAACAATTTATGAATATTAATACAAAACTGAAAAAGTAAGTCTATTACAAACGAAACTCTTTTCCCTCAGTGATCCATCAATTAATCATAAGTATTTACAGGCGTTTCTTGAGAAAGCCGAATGTGTCAGAAGCTACGAACGAGTTCATAGCGCTCGCCATCCAGTGCGAGTACTCGGAGCAGCCGGCGTTCGCAGCGCACGCGTACGTGGGCGCCGCCAAGTGCGAGGCGTCCGTCGGTGACTTCCTCGGGGAGGCCGAGAACCTGCTCGCCGCGGCGCGCCACTTCATGAGAGCCGAGAGGAAACTAAGAGCGCTTAAGTTCTGTAGTCCTGACAGGGAGAATTTAGAGGTATGTTGTAATTTATTTATTTATTTATTTATTTACAGTATTAGTAAGAGGCTTACAGTAATAACCAAGGCACCTTTTACTTTAACTTAATAATACACACATAAGGGTGCGGCTTCACTGAGGCGGAGCCGAGCGGAGCGGAGCGGTGCGGTGTGGAGCTGTGGCAATATTAACCAATAGAAAGCGCATGCGGTCACGTCGAGCGGCCCTTCCACACATTAATTTAGATTATATTGGTTAATTACATTAAATAAATAAATAAATAAATAAATATTGGCACAGCTCCGCTCCACTCCGCTCATCTCCGCCTCAGTGGAGCCGCAGCCTAAAGTTTAATGAAATAAAAGGAAAACTGATAAAAACATTAAAACAACAAATAAAAAAAACGATAAAAACTTAGGAGGCTTGGGTGGCTAGGTGGTAATGAACTGTTTGCATGACCATCATAATATAAAGTTATTACATAGACACCTTTTCTCTTAATCAATACTACCAACATTGTTCAGTTGATAATGACAAGACTCTCACGAAAAAAAAAAGAAGGAAGGTTCTGATAGATTTGAGCATTTGCTCTCAAGCAGTGGCTAGAATGATTGATGATCACTTGTCAATCATTCTAGCGAACGCTTGACATCAGCACCATTACATGTTCTATAGAAATCAAGAACTATGGTTAATTGACCTCTAATCTCACTCTAAAGTATTTATGATATTTTTACTACTTTTTGCCATCAAGTGTCAATTAACTTTTTTCAATTACTCCAGGCTGCGATAGGTTGCTTCATGCAAGCTTTCTCCAAGTACCCGGATGGCTGTTCGATCCGGTTGTCCATCTTGGCGGAGCTGGCGGGAGACCTGGCGGAGCTGGGGCTCGCGCGCGAGGCGGCGGAGTACTACCAGCAGGCGCTCGCGCTCGTCACCGAGCCCAACATGAAGATCATGTTCACCAGGAACTACATTAATCTGCTCATTGACTGTGGTAACAACTTCGGTTTTAATCAGGTGCTCTTAGATTTATCAGACTTAACCCCTCTATCTCATGACAGGAGGTGAAAAAAAAAACAAGTTTCTGTCTCTTTGGATTTGGATTGACTTTCAATGAAAAAAAAAGTTTAAATGAATTACTCATAAAAATGTGTGTCTTAAGCATGGGTACTAGAAGTACCCACGAAATGATTGAAATAAAGTCATGTCATAAAGAGTTAAATTAGGCCAAGTATGTTATGCCAAATACGTTTCAGAATATATAAATTATGCATAGCAGACGGAACCTGTGCTCAGCAGGTAGTGCTCCATGTTTAAATTGTTCCAGGGAAATATGACATCGCCCTCGAAAAAGCAAACGAACTGGTAGATACAAATCAAAACCTACCAGAAGATATTCTCGCCGAGTGAGTATTTTAAGTGTCATCAGTGTTTAAGTTTCAGTTGCGCTTTGTTCATTAGGGACTTCGTTATCTATATGAAGGTTTCAAAGTGCGATTTGCTAAATTTACAGAATTCAGCTCAGCAGAGTGCTCCTGGCGCTGCACGTGGAACCACCCGACGACGCAAAGAACGCCTCCACGAAGCGACTGCTCGCCGACGTACTGAGCGACGCGGAGGGCGACGGTGAGAGATCCCGCGACCTCATGGCTCTCGAGATATTAGTGGAATTAGATTGTCATTTTATGTGTAGGTAGGTACATAATAAATAATGTTGCCAGAGTTGCCTTTCAACCCCTCGCTGCGGCTGAAGCTGCAGTCGACGATAGCGGCGTGCGGCGCGCGCGACGAGCCCGCGCGGGCCGCGCTGGCCGCCGAGCTGCGCCGCCTCGTCGGCGCCCCGCAGGCCGCGCTGCTCGCCCGCGCCGGCGCCGTCTGACGGGGGAGAGCGGGGCTCGGTCA
This sequence comes from Acleris cristana, assembly GCA_948252455.1. NCBI lineage: Eukaryota > Metazoa > Arthropoda > Insecta > Lepidoptera > Tortricidae > Acleris > Acleris cristana. Next base: position 47,733 of record OX411787.1, on the reverse strand, counting down.
CAAATGTAGCCGGCTATATATGTATACTTACTCGTACTTAGTAAGTAAGTAAGTAGTTAATGTGCAATCTAATTAAACAAACGATTATTTTAATGGATTTTAATGTTTTATTTAACGTTCTCGCCGAACGTGCCGCTCGCACCATCAACAGATCCAGAGAATGCATACAGAGCCAGAGAATTTAGGAATCCCCCCAGTCGTGTAGCGCGCGACGACCGACGCCACTTGTTTTCATTTTGGTTCCGCCAAGGAATCTCCTGCTTATTATTTTGGGGAGCGACCACACCAGAGCTTAAGGGTGCGGCTCCACTGAGGCGGAGATGAGCAGAGTGGAGTGGAGCGGAGCTGTGCCAATATTAACCAATAGAATCTAAACTAACGTGCACAAGGCGCGCTCAACATGACCGCATGCGCCTTTTATTGGTTAATATTGGCACAGCTCTGCTCCACTCCGCTCGTCTCCGCCACGGTGCAGCTCCAATGAGGCGGAGACGAGCGGAGCGGAGAGGAGACGTGTAGGGATTGACCAATCATATTAGTCGTCCACATTCCCATTTCGTTCACATTTCCGTCTCGTCCACATTACCATCTCGTCCACATTCTTATCTCGTCCACATTCACATTTCCAACAACTAGCGAACAACCGAGTGATCGAATTGATATCGAGCAGCCCCTAAGTTAGGTTGTAGACGAGTTAGGAATGAGGACGAGTTGGGAATTTGGACTAATTGGGAATTAGGTATGACGTGTTGGGAATGAGGACGAGTTGGGAATATGGACGAGACAGGAAGTGGACAATTTGGGTTTGGTATGTGGACGAGTTGGGAATGTGGCCGAGATGAGAATGCGGACGAAATGGGAATATGGACAAAGTGAACCTGAGCGTTTTGTTCACGCAACATCACCGTATTTTACAGTCCTTTAGATTGCACGCAATTTGTATACGCAATTTTTTAAGCTACCGTACTCTAATTTGGTGTAGGTAATAGAGACGTCAACAGTACGACGGGCGATCGGTTATTGTTCAATAATTACCCGTGTAAGTTTGTGCACCATTTACGATAATGTCGATAATTAACTGTGGGACCATAAAACGTAACTCCGGCTGTACACACTCTGCGAGACCCCGTGTCAGACCGAATGCGAGTGTGTTTGTCTTGTCTCGGCGGCGGCGCGTCACCACATGCGCGTCTTGAATATGCCGCTCCCCAGTTAGGTTCTCGGGGTGCCCTGCGAGTATGTACCTACAGCTAGCATAAAAATCCGGGTTTCCTTGCAATATTGCGACGTTATTCAAACACGAGTCGTTAAGTGTTGCTTTCAAGTAGGTAGGTATACTATGCGGAAAAGTTAGGCTGGCACGTTGTGGAGCTCGTCGACAGCATCATCTCTGCCGCGCTCACGTTAGCCAATAAACCAATATTGGATTGTGTACTACGAGCAATGCCCCGCGAGTTTACGACCTGTGTCATAAAACGAACCGTTTATAATGCACGAACGTTAGCGTTACGAAACCAATATGCATAAATACCCTTTAGGTATTAGGTGGCAACTTACAAACACAACATCAACATAGTCACTTTAAAAAAAAATAGAGCAGCGACTGGATTCTGTTACATATAGTTTCATTTATACTGCAGTTACGTCCGTTCGCCGTAGCGCTCGCGTGAGACCGGCATAGCAGAACCAGAACAAACGCTATCGCTGCTGCGTGTTCCTCAGTTCTGCAATGTTGCGCGCATCAAATAGGCAACTTCTAATTGAGGACTATCTATAGTAAACAGTTAGCGTATACTGCTTGCCCTCCCGTATTGGAAACTATAAACATTTCTGCGAACGAAGTTTCCTAGTTTTGATTTAGGACATGAACTAATTTCATTTAACCCGTTAAATCTATAGTTCATGGTTGAAAGATAAACATCCAAAGTAATCCAAACAGCCTCATAAACTTAAACATTTATTTTTTAATATTAGGTACGTTTCAAAAGTTCGACCTTCCCGCCAGCTACGATGTCCATCACAGACTAATAAGAGATACCTACTACGATGTCCATTTAGTACCTATATAACTGACAGATAAGGGCCCGTTGTAGTCTACTCAATAATTCGAAAAAGGTGTTGTTAAAATTCGAAAAAGGAATCGCAATTTGACACATTTCCTTAAGATTTAACCATTAGTTACGATTTTTAACGATTAGTTAGTTTGACTAACAATCAAACTGATCAAACAAAGGCCCTAAGGAAGCTGCGTCACCACGTGATGTCGTTATTAACGGTGGCTCGAACAGAGTTCAGGATCAAGATCACTGATTAATCAATTTTACTCGACTCGACCACAAATCAAATCATGCGCACGTCGTTTAATGCTGTGAATGCATGCAATATGTATAATGCCGTCTCGGTCGCATACGTAGTATACAATATGAAAAAGAAGAGCACCACATGACAAGTCATAAGTTACCTATGTTATCGTTCGATAATAACAACAACCGCGAACGGCCGCGCCGACCGGCAAGTTTAGTTCGACTGACCTGACAGTTCTCATACAGTTTCCGGAGTAACGGGACGCGTACGCGCATGACTTGAACTTTTCGAACATTATAATCGTGGCGGAGCGAGGTCGCGCCGTCGACCGACACCTTAGATTCATAACCCGCGGGGCCCGACGAGATGAGTGCGGGGCGCGTGTGGGCGCTGCCGGTGCTGCTGGCGTGCGCGGCGGCGGCGGGCGCGGGCCTGGAGCTGGCCGAGCTGGCTCCCTTCGCGCGCGGCGCGCGGTACTCGGCCGCGGCCAGCGTGCTGCTGGGCGAGCGCGACGAGGCGGGCGCGCGCGGCGGCGAGCTGGGCTACCGGCTGCGCGCCGCGCTCGCCGTGCAGCCGCTCTGGGCGCAGGCGCAGGACGTGCTGCTGCACTTCACGGTGAGCCCCGGGTTCAACGGGTACCCGGTATCTGACGATCTGATACAAGTATTTACCAATAATCTGATTTATCTTACTTGATTTGATTGCTCTAAATCTTAATAAAGATTAATAAATTGTCTACATATTATTTCAATATTGTGCTAGGTATGATTGTAGAATTTCTAGACATGAGCTTGTAGAAATGCATTTCTTAATTATGTCATACATTTACCAGTGTTGTTTAATTAACTCCAGGGTGTATTTTTTTAGCTCGAGTCTCCACAGTTGATGTTGCGAGGCAAGCACTTGAACGCAGAGTTTGTTCCACGGCCTTCTGTGTGGGACGAGGTGCCCAGCTCCACTTTCCTGGCACTATGGAGCGCGGGCCGCATCACTGCAGCCTACCTGGATCCTCAGGACCCTCCAGACATACTCAACTTTAAGAAAGCACTAATAAGTTTATTCCAGGTACTCTATGCATAATATACAGATTCAACCTTAGATATGGATTCCTTACTACTGTGATGGATCAAAAAATATTTTTCTAATTTAATGCCTCAGAGCATAGAATTCCTTTGGTTTAATTATCACTTTTTATTTGAATTACTTATCATTGCAGCTTATAATTAGTTGAATGTGTGCATCTGTGTATCTGTCTATGCCATCATAGCTCCCAAGTGAAGAAACCAATCAGACACCTTTTTTATGTCATAGAAAGCCACTTTAAGGGGAGCGGTTCTTGGCTAGGTTTGATGAAAATTGGTCAGGCTGTTTAAGAATGATCTGCTCCAACAGTAGGTGGATTTCTTTGGGGTTTCAACTGCCGTTATTGTTGTCTTTCCAACTTATTCCAAATAAAAATAACAAGTTTATTTTTCTTTTCAATGAAATGATAGCAGAAGTTTCTGACAGTTACCACTTTAATATATTGAAGACAACTATGATGGTGGTTTTTATGTAGGTATTTGATTTTTTATCCATTCATTGATAATGATATGTCCTTGTGTGGCTTGAACTTTGACCTCATTGATTACCCTTTTACAAGCTTATCATTTCATACTTTCTGCTCTTAGTAATGACTTTGTATCTAAATTGTTTATTTCATAAGTAAGTAGTGATATAGTTCATAATGACTACAGAGAGTTATTAAAATGTAATCAATAGCAATTAATGATTTCTTTGCTATTGATTTGGACTAAAAGCACATTTCTGAAGACAGAAATAGACAGTGGGAAAATAATAATAATGCTGGCATGCGGTTTCAGTTCCAGATGGTAGAGAGCGCTCACAACGAAACAGACGTGTCGGGCCAGTGCATGGTGCAGTACGAGCCTGTCTCCGAGCTAGTGTTCCGGAAGTACAAGGTGCCCTAGACAACAAGTGTAATTCTAGAATTTATATTCTCATAGTCAGAAAAATTACTTAACAAATGACCTTCACTCAAAAAATAGCTCGAATGAAATTATCAACCTCTCGTTGAGTTTAAAATGGAGTCACTCCTGTATAGGCAGACACATAATAGTACACGCGACATGATAGTATTTAAGGCCCAGGCGCACCGGTCGCGTGACGGGCACGTGCACGGGCGCGTTCGCTTTCCGCTGCGTCGTATAGTGACAGTCGCAATGAGAATTAATACTTTACAACGCAACGGAAAGCTAACGCGCCCGGGCACGTGCCGGGCCTCTATAGTGATACGCATTCCACAACGGATATCTATGTTCGTCGGGCCAGAACCGCTGCCTGTGGGAGGGTTCGTGGGACGGCGTGGCGGAGGACGGCACGGGCGCGGAGCGGCGCCGCGTGGTGCGCTACGAGGCGAGCGCGGCGCGCGGCGCGCTGCTCGCGGTCGCGGCCGACGAGGTGCTGCGCCTGCGCGGGGCCGACCCCGCCGCGCCGCTGCGCGCGCGCGCCCTGCTGACGCTGGCGCTGCGCGACGAGCCGCCCGCGCCCGTCGCGCGCGTCGCCGGCCTGGCCGCCGCGCTGGCCCGGGCGCCCGCGCTCGCCGAGCACGCGCTGCCGCTGCGCGCCGCCGACCGCGCGCCCGCGGACGAAGAGGTACCGCGTCTCGTCCGCGACCTGCTCTCGCGACCGACCTTATCGTTCCCTTTGTTATTGACTTCATATTTACGAAGAAGACGGCAGCGAAGCGGAAGCGGGGCGACCTAGTACATAAAATATTACTCTTTAATTTACAATAACGATGGGAACTTGTTCGAAATCGAACTTTTTCAAGATTGGACCCGAACACAATTTACAAGGTTTTAGTCATTGGTAAAAATGAACGGGCCCGGCGACGTCGCCGCCGGGGTCGCGACCCGCGCCGAGGGACACGGATCTGCGCCGAGCCGCCGCCCGCCGCTGCTCCCACATGTACGATCACTAATTATCGGTAACGACATTTCCGATGCAGTTTTATCAACAATTGTAATCTGTATGCTGTTATTTAACAAAGGGAGTTAGCGTGACGTACATGCATATAAGTATGTCCAATTGTAGTGCTATTACATCATCTATGTATATGTTTACGCTAGTGGGATAAGATCTTAGGTTATAATTATAACGTAATGTGGAGCCAATAAAATAATTGAAGGAACTTTGACATTACAAAAGTAATTCGCTTCGAAGTTAAGTGTGCGAAACAAACAAGAATTTGCCGAAAAAGATTGATTCCTTTTTCGGTAAATTCTTGTTTGGACACGTTTCGCTTTCATCGGAATGACAAAGTTATATTAAACAATATGTATTACTGTGCTTAAATCTTTAATATCATTTCCCTTCACTCCGCCCTCGCCCCGAAAATTAAAAAGTCCGCGCGACCGGAGCGTGATCCGATCGCGTTCGGGTAATATTCGGGACCGGAAGGTCTCATGATGTCCGCAGTCCGAGCCGAGCCTACGCTGGAGGGCTTTAAAATGGTATGTCGTGCAGGACTCGTCGCTGGAGAGTGCGGTCGCGGCGAACGGCGCCGCGCTGAGCGAGGAGGCGGCGGGCAGCGCGCGCGCCGCGGCCGCCACGCTGCGCCTGCTGCCCGCGCTGCGCCGCGCGCCCGCGCACGCGCTCGCGCCGCTGCTGGCCGCCGCGCCCCAGGACCAGCTGTACGTACACCGCGCCCGCTACGTGCGCATCGAATTTTGCGACAATCTAACATAACATACATAAAAAACAAACAAACAAACACGGCTGTTCACTAAAATGAGTGCTGTCAAGGCTAAATGAGGCCTCTCTCACTCGAGCCTTATTTATTCTGAATGAAGTGGCTAAAAAGACTGATTCGTTCACATGTTCTTTTTATGAATTCACCAAAGTGACTTTTTATGTTATAAATTATAATGTACAGGGTGTCCGGCGGGAGATTTACATTTTAGAACTCGATTTTACAAAAGTAATAAATGGTGCGGAGGGTTGCGGGGCGTCATTAGAATCACCGATCGTTCGGATTTGTTAGTCACCATGTCACAGTGGTCAGGAGAGCTTCGCGCGTTCGTTGTCGAAGCGTTTTTAAAGGGCGACGATTCCTGTATTATTGCGCGTCGTTGGTTTTGTTCAAACTATAAAATTCGCCGCTTAACTGATGAACCAAAAGTTAATTTGATTCGTTCCTGGGTACAGAGGTTTCGCGCAACTGGTTTGGCTAGGAATACCTCCCGACCCGGACCTAGTCGCTCGTCAAGGACGCCGGAAAGTGTGGAAATGGTGGAAAAAAGTTTACGTCAAAATATGCGACTTTCAGTAAGGAAACGCGCAGCGTCTTTGGGACTTCCGGAAGCAGCAGTCTATGAAATTTTAAATAAGGATTTAAAATTCCATCCTTTAAAAATTCAAATTGTGCAACAGTTGAAATATAATGATTTCACTACGCGCAAAAATTTCTGTGATGTTATGTTAGCGAAGTTCCGAACTGTTAATTAAATTTTTTGGAGTGATGAGGCCCATTTTCATTTGAATGGGCACGAAAATAAGCAGAACTGCCGTTATTGGGCGTCGAGAACTCAGAATTCACGACCACTGAAAAACAAAAACACCAAAAACCACTGCATTGTCTTCGGGTTACCGTTTGGTGCGCTTTGTCTTCTAACTGAATTATTGGGCCATTTTTCTTTGAAAATGACCGAGGCCAGGCAGTAAATGTGAACAGTGAGAATTTTGAGCGAATGATCACGGACTTCTTGTTACCAAAACTGCGAGCTCATCCGTCGTTCTCGTCACACACATGGTTCCAACAAGATGGCGCGACCCCACATACGGCCAGAACTTCCATGTGTTTGGTTCGTGAAGCTTTCCCCAAAAAAGTTATCAGTCGCTATGGGGACACCCTGTGGCCTCCGAGGTCGCCTGATTAAAGTCCTATGGATTTCTTTTTGCACTATAAAATTATTATTCTTTTTTCCTCAAGGAAAAAGTTTATGGCAACAATCCGCAAACGATTGAAGCTTTAAAAGAAAATATTCGTCGTGAAATCGGCGCGATCTACCCAAGCCTAGTAAACCGTGTGGCGCTAAACACTAGGCTCCGTTTCGAACAGTGTTGGCAGCTCGATGCACGACATTTGGACGACATCATCTTTAAAAAGTGAAATCCGCATTTTCTGCATTTTAAGACATAAATTAATAGGAAATGTAAAATATATTTTTTTTATTCAACTTTAAAAACATAAATCTGCCGCCGGACACCCTGTACGATATGAATAGGCAGTAAGTCAGTTTATACTATGTCAGTAGGTATACTATCGCATCGGTCGGGTGTCCTTTAATGATAGTTTAATGTGTTAATAAATAAATAAATAAATAATAGGGTATCATTTAACCGATCAGCAAAATATTCTTATTTTGGTAAACAGAAATATGTATTTGGTCAGCTAAAATAGCTACTTAGTTGGTAAGCAACTTATGGTTAGCAAACATTTATAAATCTGTCTGCAATGATATACGGAACTGCTCTTAATTATTTTAGTCAGCAAATTAAATATTTGAGCTGCATTGAGCGACCCAAAATTAATCAAGTTTTGGTAAGCAATTAGTAGGTTAGCAAAATATTTCATTTTGTCCAGCAAAAAAAGGGGGCAAATTTACTGCCATGCCGGCAACGCACATATACCAAACCCACCATCAAATTTACAAATATAACAGTCTTGACGGAGCTCCGCGTACGCGGAGCTCCTATTTCTGGGTTGTTCTGGCCGTCCGGGCCTGATATAAAAACGAACCTAACCTAACCTACTTCATGATATAAATTTTGGTTAATTTGGTGTGATTGCGATTTCTAAATTTGTGTGACAAAACTTAACTTGTAATTACTACTACCCTCAAAAATACCAATACTTGGGTGCTCGCGTCATGTGGTCTGATTTCGCTCATTCACAATAACGAACACTGCTGATTTTTCAAACTAAACGCTATCCGCTTATTTATATAGATGACCATTATTTTAATATGCACGCCTCTCAATTAAGCTGCTTACAGACATGTTTTCTCTGCTGACCAATTGCAAAATCTTGCTGCCCAAGTAATTATTTTGCAGCTCGACTGTTTATTAGGCACACAAATGACAAAAAAAGCAGATTCATATCGGATAAAATGTTTACCGTTTGTAAATTGTTTGCTGAACAAGAGTTGGAGCCCGATTTTTATTTATCGCCAGCCAAATATTTGTATGCCGCCCGAAGAGTTAATTGCTTTTTTTTTTTGCAAATCAATCGTAATAACGGCTGACCATTTAATTACTTCCCTAAATAAAATCCGATCCGGGGTCAGCCGTCGTTCGGTTCGATATGTAATTTACAAAAGTTGAGGTTTGCGCATCGAGTGAAGACGGCGGTGTCGGGCGCAGGAGCGGGCTGGTGCGCGCGCTGGGGCTGGCGGGCGCGGGCGGCGCGCACGCGGCGGCGCGCGCGGCGCTGGAGCTGGGCGCGCGCTCGCCGGCGCGGCCCGAGCTGGCGCGCGAGTACTACGCGGCGCTGGCGCTGGCGCCCGCCGCCGAGCCCGCCGTGCTGCGCGACGTGCTGCGCCTGGCGCGCGCCGGCCCGCTGGCGCCCGCCGCGCTGCTGGCCGCCGCCGCCGCCGCGCGCGACCCCGCCCTGCAGCTCGAGCTCAAGGACCAGCTCGTCGGGGGGCTCGCGCGCTGCAAGGTGAGGCTCCGGCGGTGCGACTCCGGCCGGACTGTACGTAGCCCGTTATCGGTATCAGTAGTGGGACGAATTCGGTTAATTCTATGTTTTTCGTATTGCGTGTAAAGTAATATTATTTCATTTTATATTTTGCTATACTTCTGAATAACCTTCGAGCGACACGGGCTTCCCGGCGGAAGGGAGTCGCCTTAGCTATGAATATTACAGTCAAATAGGCCCGTTATTTCTTGCGAGGGACACACACAACATGCACACAAATGCAGCTCTGCACGCCTACGTACAAAAACAAGACTGTAATGATGACACTTATACATAAAATACCGGTCAGGTGCGAGTTTGCAATAAAATATACGAATTCGGTGTCTTAATGCAATCGAACAGAAATAATACGATAAAGATTTACTTACAGCACAGAATAAGTAATAGTACAAGTACAGAAGCGACTCTCTGTGACAGCAAACATGCGAATTTAAACCTACTCAGAACGCGTTAACGATAATAATATATTGCACGGCATGGAAGTGACCTTGGTTACATTTCTGCGATCGATAGTGGGGGCGCTCCTAACGAGGCAAAATGCACCTTAAATCTGCGCCGCGAGAGTCTGTATTATTTCGCCCGTCATGAGCTTTACTGACTCCGCCCACTTCGCAGGGCCGGCAGTTACTTTTGTTCTGTGGCAGTTGTGTGAAAAAAGAATGAATTTATTATTAATTGTAGTTTTCTTATGTAATTCGCTTAAGTTAAATGACGAGAAAAAATAGTAAATGCCAAATATTGTCCGCGACTTGTTTATTGTTTGCTCGGATCTTCCTTTCTAGCCAGTAGATGTAGACTAGTTTTATCGGAGTATTATACTGTTTTAAACTTCAAAATATTTGTTAATTCTATTTTTATATTTTCTTTGTCATTTTTCTGTAATGTGATATGTGCCTAGTTTTTAGTTTTATTAATCCCCGACTGTGCACACCTGTAATTGGTACACAAACAGGACTTTTTTCTTTATACCTATCTTTCGTATTTGTATTTGTTTGTGCAACTGTTGGTCTGTCTAATTCAATCAGTTAGATTTCTCTTTCTTAGGTAGGTACCTACAGTCAAGTTCATAAATTATGTATACACTTTAGTACCTTGTCTGTTTAATGTCATGTTTAAACTGCCATACCTATATAAATTGTCACAATGATTAAAGTGACAAGGTACTAAAGTGTATACATACGTATAATGTAATTGATATGATTTTGCAGCATCGCGGAGACTTTTGCCCCTTAAATTGACTTCCTCGGCAGCCAATTCATAAATTTCCGTACTGGCTTCGCCTCTATTTGTCTTCCGCACGTAATTATTTGACATTCTAAACAAAACAAGAAAAAGTTTAAAAAATTACCGAGGTGAGTTGCAAGTGTTGCAACAAACGAGGTGGGTTGAAACAAGGTGTTTCAACTTACCTCTCCATTGAAATTTACGGTTCTTATCGTGTCATTGCGATTATAACCTACAAGCCGTTCGTTTACTTAAAATATGAAATATGCATGTAAAACTAACTTAATCATGCTTTAAAAGTCATCGACCTCAGCACAAAATCGGATTCATTACATATAAAGAAACAGTATCGAAAAAATGATAAAAAACTTACTTTTCGCACAATTTTGACCACCGACGCTGTATCTCCGTAACCGTTCACCTGGTGGCCGCGACGTGTACTGACAAGTCTACTAGACCGAGCTCAAGGTTTAAAATGCGTTGTAGCCATACTTCTATTCGCTACAGTTCCCGAGATATTGGTGTTGTGTCAACTTACCTTTGTTGCAACCCACCTAGGTCTCCCCTATTTATGAACTCGACTGTACGTATGACAGACGTACAGAAATAATAAACTACCTATTTTAGGTAATAATTAACATTTTGCAAGATGTAACGTCGAGAAAAATGTTGAACATAACGTGAACGTCTTGGAAATTTAGCTAACTTATCTGCTAGGTATTTTCTGTTTAACATTTTTTGGCGTTTACAATACAAACATGCGACACGCAACGACATTAATACCTAATAAACGAGAGGCAAAGAGAAATGCTGCCATTTCGAGTAGCCATATCAAACAAAAACCGGAATTAGGTACTTTGGCAGCGTCCGGCGGCGCGCGTCAAGACGAGCGCGCGCATGACACTCAAGCACTCAACTGATTAGCATCCTGGAGGCGGCCGCAAATTTTGTAGGCACTAAGCGCGGAGTGTCACCCGCCTGCTTACAGTGAAATGTAACACCATATTATTGTAAGTTTGATGTCCCAGAACTAAGTGCGGTCTTAATTTTACGCGTACCTGGAAATTCTGTCATTGAGAAAATCCACCCAGAGAATATTTTGAAGAGAAAACCGCCGGCGAGGCCGGGAGCGCCTAACGTGTCGGGTCCGGTCGCAGGACGAGGAGTGCATCGCGGCGCGGCTGCTGGCGCTCGGGCAGCTGCGGCGCGCGGACACGGCCGACCTGCTCGTGCAGCACGCCGCGCGGCCCGCGCGCCGGCCCGCGCTGGCCGCGCTCGCCGCGCTGGCGCTCGGGCCGGCCGCCGGCTACAGCGGGCCGCGCCGCCGCCGCCTGGAGCGCGTGGCGCTCGCGCTCGACGCGCCGCACGCGCTCGAGGTGCGCGCCGCCGCGCTCGACCTGGCGCTGCGGGCCGCCGCCGACTACCCCGCCGCGCTGCGCCCGCTGGCCGCCGGCCTGCGCCGCGCGCCGCGCGAGCTGCGCCGCGTGTTCTGGCAGCGCCTGCGGCAGCTCGCCGGCGAGCGCGCCGAGCTGCGCGACCACCTGCGCGCGCTGGACCCGCGCCCCGCGGACTGGCTGCGGCGCGCGCACGCCGGCACCTCGTCGCTGCTGACCCGCGCCGCGGGCTGGGCGCGCCTGGACTCGACGCAGCTCGCGGCGCGCGGCGTGCTGCGCCGCGGCGCGGTCGCGCTCTCCGCCGCCGGGGCGCCGCTGCTCACCGTCAGTATTATCCTCCGCGGTACCCCGCTCTCCGGGACGGTCTCGGGATGTCCGAAACCGGAGCGGATAGCGGGAAGCCGTCTCAGAATTCGATATATCTTTTTTTGTGAAATCTATTCTGGCCCAGTACCTCGAATAAAAAAGTCAGGTTTATTATTTTCTGAACGACTCGCCCGCGACCCGACCGCCTGACTGTGCTGAAACGGTTTTCGGGCATGCGCAGGTGGAGCTCTGGACGCGCGGCATGGAGTCGCTGGCGGGCGCCGAGCGGCCGCCGCACCGCGCCGCGCGCGAGCCCGAGGACGAGCTGCCCGCCGAGGACGAGGAGCTGGAGGGCGGCCTCGCGCTCGTCGTGGGCGGCGCGCGCCAGCCCGAGCGGCTGCTCTTCAGCGGACAGGTGGGCCGCGAGCGCCGCGCCGGAGCTGCCGCCGAGCCCGAGCAGCTCGAGCGCGGCCTCGGCGAGCAGACGCTCTAGATATTTTTACAATAATAAGCCTGCATGTTTGTCGCTGCTCCGGCGATACTGCAACTATCGCGGCTGAATCGCTGCTCTTCAGTGAAGAGTTGCTAAATAGAGGTAAGGTAAAAATCAAACGAAGCGTGGGTTCGAATCCCCAGTACTGTCACTTTACGCTGATGTTTAGTTAGAACGGGTATTACCTAGTCGGGCTGGGCCATTCGTACCACCAACTTAAAATGTGGCGTTACATTCATCCGTGTATGAGAGTGCGTTAAACTTACCACTTAAAGCCGCACCGACTTAACACCATTAAATCGCTATTTATTTTCTTTCACGCATAAAGCTAAACATACGTTGAATGAAATAATATTTAATTTAGTTTCGTAATCCAGCCTCACCCCAAGAGTGAGAAGAGGTAAATGACCGGTTATTTCGCTGCCGACCGTCGCCGATCGTTATGGACTGATTCTTTTTCTCTCCACTTCCTTTTTTCCTGTGTTCAGTTGCCTTCCTTTTTATTTTTTTGTACAAATATTCATGAACGATTTAGTATTTTTTACTCCTCTATTCATTCCCATGGTAAAATATTAATTTATTACTTATTAAACTACTACTAAATATATTATACTAGAGGACGCCCGCGACTTCGTACGCATAGAATTAGTTTCCCGCTACTCCCCCTATTTTTTCCCGTTGGGGGTCGATTTTCGGAAAATCCTTAGTGCACCCCTAGACCTCATAAGGAACCTACACGTGCCAAATTCGGAATCTCTAGACCTAGCGGTTCGGGCTGGGCGTTGATATATAAGTCAGTCAGGTTTGCCTTTTATATAAACCATCGTCGCGGTTCATGCCGCGACATCGTGTCGAGCGGCGTCAATTTCGACGTTAAGTTTGTGCTCACACGGTGCGGTCTGCCGGCAGGGCGAGCTGCTGGGGCACGTGTGGGCGGGCACGGGCAGCGCGCCCACGCCGGTGCTGCGCGCCGTGCTGCCGCGCGCGCCCCTCGCCGCGGCCGCGCCGCTGCTGGCCGGCGCGCTGCTCGCCGCCCACGTGCGCGCCGCCGCCGCGCTCGCCGTGGACGCGCAGGTACCGCCATACTACTAGTACCCCATACTGCTGGGGCACGTGTGGGCGGGCACGGGCAGCGCGCCCACGCCGGTGCTGCGCGCCGTGCTGCCGCGCGCGCCCCTCGCCGCGGCCGCGCCGCTGCTGGCCGGCGCGCTGCTCGCCGCCCACGTGCGCGCCGCCGCCGCGCTCGCCGTGGACGCGCAGGTACCGCCATACTACTAGTACCCCATACTGCTGGGGCACGTGTGGGCGGGCACGGGCAGCGCGCCCACGCCGGTGCTGCGCGCCGTGCTGCCGCGCGCGCCCCTCGCCGCGGCCGCGCCGCTGCTGGCCGGCGCGCTGCTCGCCGCCCACGTGCGCGCCGCCGCCGCGCTCGCCGTGGACGCGCAGGTACCGCCATACTACTAGTACCCCATACTGCTGGGGCACGTGTGGGCGGGCACGGGCAGCGCGCCCACGCCGGTGCTGCGCGCCGTGCTGCCGCGCGCGCCCCTCGCCGCGGCCGCGCCGCTGCTGGCCGGCGCGCTGCTCGCCGCCCACGTGCGCGCCGCCGCCGCGCTCGCCGTGGACGCGCAGGTACCGCCATACTACTAGTACCCCATACTGCTGGGGCACGTGTGGGCGGGCACGGGCAGCGCGCCCACGCCGGTGCTGCGCGCCGTGCTGCCGCGCGCGCCCCTCGCCGCGGCCGCGCCGCTGCTGGCCGGCGCGCTGCTCGCCGCCCACGTGCGCGCCGCCGCCGCGCTCGCCGTGGACGCGCAGGTACCGCCATACTACTAGTACCCCATACTGCTGGGGCACGTGTGGGCGGGCACGGGCAGCGCGCCCACGCCGGTGCTGCGCGCCGTGCTGCCGCGCGCGCCCCTCGCCGCGGCCGCGCCGCTGCTGGCCGGCGCGCTGCTCGCCGCCCACGTGCGCGCCGCCGCCGCGCTCGCCGTGGACGCGCAGGTACCGCCATACTACTAGTACCCCATACTGCTGGGGCACGTGTGGGCGGGCACGGGCAGCGCGCCCACGCCGGTGCTGCGCGCCGTGCTGCCGCGCGCGCCCCTCGCCGCGGCCGCGCCGCTGCTGGCCGGCGCGCTGCTCGCCGCCCACGTGCGCGCCGCCGCCGCGCTCGCCGTGGACGCGCAGGTACCGCCATACTACTAGTACCCCATACTGCTGGGGCACGTGTGGGCGGGCACGGGCAGCGCGCCCACGCCGGTGCTGCGCGCCGTGCTGCCGCGCGCGCCCCTCGCCGCGGCCGCGCCGCTGCTGGCCGGCGCGCTGCTCGCCGCCCACGTGCGCGCCGCCGCCGCGCTCGCCGTGGACGCGCAGGTACCGCCATACTACTAGTACCCCATACTGCTGGGGCACGTGTGGGCGGGCACGGGCAGCGCGCCCACGCCGGTGCTGCGCGCCGTGCTGCCGCGCGCGCCCCTCGCCGCGGCCGCGCCGCTGCTGGCCGGCGCGCTGCTCGCCGCCCACGTGCGCGCCGCCGCCGCGCTCGCCGTGGACGCGCAGGTACCGCCATACTACTAGTACCCCATACTGCTGGGGCACGTGTGGGCGGGCACGGGCAGCGCGCCCACGCCGGTGCTGCGCGCCGTGCTGCCGCGCGCGCCCCTCGCCGCGGCCGCGCCGCTGCTGGCCGGCGCGCTGCTCGCCGCCCACGTGCGCGCCGCCGCCGCGCTCGCCGTGGACGCGCAGGTACCGCCATACTACTAGTACCCCATACTGCTGGGGCACGTGTGGGCGGGCACGGGCAGCGCGCCCACGCCGGTGCTGCGCGCCGTGCTGCCGCGCGCGCCCCTCGCCGCGGCCGCGCCGCTGCTGGCCGGCGCGCTGCTCGCCGCCCACGTGCGCGCCGCCGCCGCGCTCGCCGTGGACGCGCAGGTACCGCCATACTACTAGTACCCCATACTGCTGGGGCACGTGTGGGCGGGCACGGGCAGCGCGCCCACGCCGGTGCTGCGCGCCGTGCTGCCGCGCGCGCCCCTCGCCGCGGCCGCGCCGCTGCTGGCCGGCGCGCTGCTCGCCGCCCACGTGCGCGCCGCCGCCGCGCTCGCCGTGGACGCGCAGGTACCGCCATACTACTAGTACCCCATACTGCTGGGGCACGTGTGGGCGGGCACGGGCAGCGCGCCCACGCCGGTGCTGCGCGCCGTGCTGCCGCGCGCGCCCCTCGCCGCGGCCGCGCCGCTGCTGGCCGGCGCGCTGCTCGCCGCCCACGTGCGCGCCGCCGCCGCGCTCGCCGTGGACGCGCAGGTACCGCCATACTACTAGTACCCCATACTGCTGGGGCACGTGTGGGCGGGCACGGGCAGCGCGCCCACGCCGGTGCTGCGCGCCGTGCTGCCGCGCGCGCCCCTCGCCGCGGCCGCGCCGCTGCTGGCCGGCGCGCTGCTCGCCGCCCACGTGCGCGCCGCCGCCGCGCTCGCCGTGGACGCGCAGGTACCGCCATACTACTAGTACCCCATACTGCTGGGGCACGTGTGGGCGGGCACGGGCAGCGCGCCCACGCCGGTGCTGCGCGCCGTGCTGCCGCGCGCGCCCCTCGCCGCGGCCGCGCCGCTGCTGGCCGGCGCGCTGCTCGCCGCCCACGTGCGCGCCGCCGCCGCGCTCGCCGTGGACGCGCAGGTACCGCCATACTACTAGTACCCCATACTGCTGGGGCACGTGTGGGCGGGCACGGGCAGCGCGCCCACGCCGGTGCTGCGCGCCGTGCTGCCGCGCGCGCCCCTCGCCGCGGCCGCGCCGCTGCTGGCCGGCGCGCTGCTCGCCGCCCACGTGCGCGCCGCCGCCGCGCTCGCCGTGGACGCGCAGGTACCGCCATACTACTAGTACCCCATACTGCTAGTACCCCATACTGTGGGATGTCGTTGGATAGATCTTTCAAAAATATTGCGGTTTAAGGGACTCCTTTATGAAATATTAAGCTTTTTGTTAGAGTAAAGGGTCCCCCCTCCCCCGCTCCAGCCGGAACTCCGAATTCCAAAAAATTAGAAAAATATCTTACCTGAAAGCCCTATACCGAATTTTAAAAAAAACACGCCTAAGTAGACTATCGGTTCCTGAGATACAGACGACTGAGGGTGTTACCGGCCCGATCGATCGATCGTCGATCGATGGTAGAATGAATTAATCGACGTCGATCGGTTCCTCCAAAATCGATCGATCGATTGGTCTGGTAACACCCTAAAGTGTTTGTACCTACTAAAATCAACTAAAACAGCACGAACTAACATTAAAAAAAAAAAACTGTTTATTTTTTTGAAATAATAATTTTATACAAACTTTTTCTTAGCTAAAGTAATCTTCACATTTTTAAGATTTTGCTTAGCTAAGGAGTGCGGAGGGGGCTGCCCCCTTCGGTCAGTTCAGTTGGGTTAACTATAAATTACTAAATTTATTAAGTAAAATTAATTTGTTTTTAAAACAGTATTCTTCATTTAATTACGTATATATATTTAGTGCTTATATTATATGTTATGTTAGTCTATATAAGCCATTTCACAAACTATATCAATATTACATGTTATTTAATTATTATATTTAATTTATTATAATTATATTTAAGCTACCTATATATCAATGAGTCTTGCGCCTGCCTAGCTACTATGTTTAACAAGTGTGTCGATATTGGAGTATTTCCTGATCTGATGAAACATAGTAAGATCATACCCTTGTTTAAGTCAGGGGCAAAATCAGACCCCACAAATTTCAGACCGATTTCGATACTACCAGCACTAAGTAAAGTTTTTGAGAAATTAATTCTTAATCAAATATCCTCACACTTTAATCAACATAAGCTACTTCATAGCAGTCAATTTGGATTTACCAAGGGACGATCTACTACCGATGCCGGTTCCACTTTGGTAAAACATATCTTTGATGCCTGGGAAAAATCACTAGATGTAATTGGAGTGTTTTGTGATCTATCCAAGGCATTTGATTGTGTTGATCATATTACGTTAGTGCGGAAGTTAAGCTACTATGGCATAAAAAACGGTGCACTTGATCTTATTACATCTTACCTTGCTCACAGAACTCAGCGGGTAGACATTAACAGAACACAATCCTCTGGTTCATCTGTTGCTATGGGAGTGCCTCAAGGCTCTATTCTAGGCCCGTTCTTATTTTTAATCTATATTAACGATCTCCCGTATGTAGTACGCGATAAACATGAAATAGTCTTGTTTGCTGACGATACCTCTCTTATATTCAAAGCGGATAGGAAACAGAATAATTTTAATGACATCAATGTTGCGTTGTCTACAATTGTTGACTGGTTTACAGCCAACAACTTACTTTTAAATGCCAAAAAAACCAAGTGCATTAAATTTTCTCTGTCCAACGTGAAAAGTATGAATGCGGATAGAATACGACTGAAGGATGAGACACTGGACTTCGAACATAGAACAGTATTTTTAGGTGTCACTCTGGACTCGAAACTGCAATGGAGTGCGCATATATCCACACTTGCAGGTAAACTAAGTTCGGCGGCTTATGCGGTAAAGCGGATTCGACAACTGACTGACGTCGAGACGGCGAGACTTGTGTACTATAGTTATTTCCATAGTGTTATGAGCTACGGAATTTTGCTATGGGGAAAAGCGGCTGACATCCAAATCATCTTTGTACTACAGAAGCGGGCTGTACGTGCAATTTATCAATTAGGGTCTCGTGTTTCGCTGAGGGATAAATTTAAAGAAATCAATATTCTTACAGTCGCGTCTCAATATATCTTTGAGAATATCATGTATGTACGTAAACACATACATGAGTTTAGGCATAACCGCGACGTTCATAATTTAAATACTAGAAACAGGGATAAGCTCGCTATTCCAGGTCACCGTCTCCGTAAGGTAAGCACTTCGTTTGCGGGGAACTGTATACGTTTTTACAACAAGATACCATCTGATATCGTCAATATGCCGTTCAATAAATTTAAGTCTCACATCAAGCGCTGCTTGTTGGGTAGGGCATATTACACTGTAAATGACTTCATTAGTGACCAAGATGTCTTTAAGTAGTATCTACGATAGTTACAATATTTGTACCTTGATTAACATAGCCTTTAAGCAAACTGCGTATTCAAGCACTAAATTTTATGTTCACTGTCTGTTTTTTTTTTTTTTTAACTTTACTAGTTCTTGTGTGTATAAGACGCTTTTAAATGAGAACACACTGTGATGTTTCTCGCCGGACAGCTGTTTCACACAATATTACCTTTATGTTGGTTGTCCGGCAGCATGAGCATGACATGCTCGCTTAAAGGTCTTTGCTTACGGCGGCGTCGTTGATCGGGTCGCCACTTTCCCGAACACATGGTTGAGAGAGGCGATGGCTGAGATACGCGTCATACTCGTGAACGGGTTCTGTTTGTGTGGTCCGGTCTGTTCACGTTGGCAAGGACTTTTTGTTAAATTAAGCATTCTACCTAGTTATGGCTTTTGACGTAGAGACCTCGTCGTGTTGTTCTCATAGTCTTTATTATTAGTTTAAGGTTTATTGACCTTACATTTGTAATAATTTTATTTTTGCTAGTTTTAAGAATTTATTGTTTATTACTTTATTACCTTATTATTACTTAATGTAACTTACTTTTAAGTATTATTTTGTTATTATTATTGAAAAAATGACCTTCTGCTGGAGTTTCTTGCGGCGCTTCTTGTCCGCAATGATGGTCTTGTCCGAAGCGCTGGTAGATTCACTCATGTTACCGACGTGTAAAAGAGCCCTCATGTGGCCTATTTACTGAATAAATATTTTGAATTTTGAATTTTTTTGAATTTTGAGTGCCTTCTTAGTGATATTTTTTATATGGCATTTTGTGCTTGAGTATACAGAGGCTACTTAGGATAGACCTTAGTCTGTTACATAGGTACATGCTCAACATGTGGCTTCCAGTTGTCATCAATTTTTAGCCCAAGGTAAGTGTGCTGTTTGACCAGCTCTAGTGATTCACAGTTACAATACGTTTGTTGGGAGTGCAAGCATGCATGATGTTGAAGGAGAAAGTGTTTAGAAACCTACAGAGGTCGCCACTCGTCGGCAGTGCCTACATTAACTTTACTTATCTACATTGACATGACATGTACCTAATATAATTGATCTGTGGTCGAGTAATAAAAAAAGAATTACATAGTCGTAGCCGTTGTTTGTTTTCCATCTTCAAAAATAATTAAAACAATAGAACAAAGTGGTCCAATCGAACCGGAAAGTAAAAATAATAAATTGAACTTAGTGATAAACAATTTGAGTGAGAAAGCTTTACTTTTGCGTTTGCGTCGTGCCGGCATAAATCATAACCTACTTTCGTTGAGGACAAACAGTGAAAAAACAGTGAATTATTTGTTGTTATGGACTTGATAGACTGAAACAACGTATTAATAAAGTGAACTTACACGATTTAAGTGCTGAATTGACGAACTAAAGTGTATACTACTGTGAATGACTTAAATAGTTACGTGCATTTTAACCTAAGTGAACAAGAAAACAAAATGGAGAATTTAATTTCGGAACAAGAAGAGTCGCTTTTATTAATAAAGAATATTGGTGTAAACTTTAAAAAATCACCTAAAACACGCATTACGAAAGGTTATGTACAAACGAAAATCGATACATTAGACGAATATTGGAGAAAATTTAGAGTAAATCATTTTGAAATCTTGAAATTAGTCACGTCAGAGGAAAAACAAAAATACGATTACTTTGCAGAAGACACATTTATGAACGGTGAAGAGGAGTACATCAACATTAAAGCAGACTTAGTGGACATTTTAGAGAGATTTAGTGGCAATGTTATCCAAGAGCTGCGACCCGCAGCAGAGACGAGTCATACCGATGAGGTTAAGTTACCTAAGGTCAATCTACCGCAATTTGCAGGAAATTACCATGAGTGGACTTCATTTAGAGATCTGTATACAACGCTAATACATAATAAAGCGACACTTAGCAAAGTTCAAAAACTACATTACCTGAAGAGCAGCATTACTGGAGAGGCGGAACAGCTGCTGAGACACCTGCAAATAACTGAGAAAAACTATGAAGTGGCTTGGGAAACACTGAACAAAAGATACAATAATAAGCGTATGATAGTGAACACAATTTTAAATAGATTATTCAATCAAAAGAAAATTATTCAAGGAACATCTAAATCTATCAAAGAGCTGCTAGACACCACACAAGAATGCTTAAATGGCCTGATAAACAACGACATAACTGTGGACAACTGGGATATAATTATTATTTACATAATACTAAACAAATTAGATGATGAGACACACAAACAGTGGGAAGAAGAGATCGGTACATTACCTGTGCAAGAGCTACCTAAGTTACAGAAGTTTCAAGAATTTTTGGAGACACGTTTTCGAGTATTGGAAATGGTTCCACAACCACAACAATCGAAGGACAGAGTTTTAGTGAGACAGAAATCATTTCTAACTAGCCGAGCTGCCGAACAAACTTCTACAAATGTACAGTGTACTTACTGCAAACAACCTCACCTTGTGTTTCTATGCAAAGAGTTTGCAAATTTAGATGTGAACTCAAGAGTACAACATGTTCAAAAAGAGAGATTGTGTTTCAACTGCTTATCACCTAAACACAATGTACTTCACTGCAAAAGTAAGGTATCCTGTCATCGTTGCCACAAGAGACATCATTCAATGCTACACTATGTGAATTCAACTAATCAAGCAACAGTGCCACCGCAGACTTCAAACTCAGTGACAACTACAGAAACCTACAACGGAGAGACATCAAAACCTGAAACATCTCAAATGCCAATAATGAGAAATTACCTAGTAACACAAGGTCATACTGCACTGATGGCCACCGCACTAGTAAACATACAAACTGGAAAAGGTTTACAATTGGTACGAGCTTTACTTGATCCATGCTCACAAGAGTCTTTTATCAGCGAGGCTACAGCACAGAGACTGCAACTACCCAGAAAACCAGCTGATGGACTAGTAACAGGAGTCGGTCAGATGTCTACTAGAATAAAATATGCGACTGACATACAGGTTTA
Organism: Acleris cristana; assembly: GCA_948252455.1. NCBI lineage: Eukaryota > Metazoa > Arthropoda > Insecta > Lepidoptera > Tortricidae > Acleris > Acleris cristana. Next base: position 26,170 of record OX411787.1, on the reverse strand, counting down.
TTCGAGATTCAACAATGACTTTAAGAGAGAGTGTACAGCATTCGTTGTGAAGCATGTTACTGATATGATGCCTACAGCAGAAGTCAACCGAGAGAAGTGGGCACATTTACAACATTTGTCATTAGCGGACCCAACTTATCACACACCTGGCAATATAAATATGTTGTTGGGAGTAAATATCTACACATACGTGTTGATGAGTGGAGTTGTTAAAGGAGAATTAGGTTCACCCATAGCACAACAAACACGCTTGGGATGGATTTTATCGGGGGGTTCCACAACTAATGGCAAAAGAGAGATCAAGACTATGCATCTAAATGTTACATTAGAGAAAATGGTGGAGAGATTTTGGGAGGCAGAGAGTTTAGAGTCAGAGATGAGCAGCACTCTCACACCACATGAAATAAGAGCTGAGAAAATCTACGAGAAAACTTTATCCAGAGAACCAAATGGGAGATATATTGTGACACTTCCATTCACAAGTGAAATACCTATTTTACCAGAGAATTCACGAGAAATCGCTTTGAGAAGATTCATGAGTACAGAGAGAAGACTGTCAGCAAATCAAGAGTTGAGAGAAGCATACAATGAGGTAATGAGAGAGTACCTTATGTTACATCATATGGAGCTAGTCGATAACAAGAGAACAAGCAAGCATGAGAGAGCCGTCTATTTACCACACCACGCAGTGGTACGTGAAGACAAGGACACCACTAAAGTACGAGTAGTTTACGATGCATCCTGTAAAGGAACTAATGGAGTTGCCCTAAATGATCAGCTGTTAGTCGGACCATCACTGCAAGAAGAGCTAAGAGACATTTTGATGAGGTGGAGAATGTACAAAGTCTGTTTTGTAGCAGATGTGATCAAAATGTACCGACAGATAAATGTAAAGAAAGAAGATGCAGACTACCAAAGAATATTTTGGCGATTTAGTCCAGATGAAGAGATTAAAGAGTACAGATTACTTACTGTAACTTTCGGAACAGCGTGTGCACCATACTTAGCAATCAAAACACTAAGACAAATTGCAATTGATGAAGCCAACACCGAAGAGTATGCACATGCACGAGAAATTATCAACAATTCTTTCTATATGGATGATGTATTGTCCGGGGGAGATACAGAAGAAATTGCTTTAGAAGCAAAGAGACAACTAATTCATGTATTGAGAAAAGGAGGCTTCGAGCTACAAAAATGGTCTTCAAATAACAAACAGTTTTTGGATACAGTACAGATAGAGAAGAGAGCCAAGAGCACAGAGATAGATATTAACAGAAAAGAGACTATAAAAACACTTGGTATCACCTGGAATGCAAATGAAGACACACTCTTAGTAGCAAACAAAATTGATACTTTACTTGACAAAAGAGTAACTAAGAGAAATATTTTGACTGTTATAGCATCATTGTTTGATCCAATGGGATGGTTGGCTCCAACTATAGTTAAAGCGAAGATTTTCATGCAAAAATTGTGGGCACAAGGGTTGTCTTGGGACGAAGACTTACCAGAAGACCTGAAAAGGGAGTGGATGTCATTCTGTAATGGAATAAAGAGTTTGACAGAAGTGAAACTAGAGAGATGGATTGGGACAGCAAAAACGAACCAACTTGTGGAGTTACATGGATTTGCGGATGCCTCTATGGCCGCTTATGCCGCGGTGGTGTACTGCAGAATAATCCAATCCGATGGACAAGTACGTGTGGCTTTGATCATGGCAAAAACTAAGGTTGCACCATTGAAACAACTTACCTTGCCTCGTCTTGAGCTTAGTGCTGCAGAATTGTTAAGCAAACTATTGAAACACGTAGCTACAGCCATGAGAATTGAGAAAGAGAATACTTACGCGTGGACTGATTCCAAAGTGACATTAGCTTGGATACTTGGAGATCCGTTAAAGTGGACACCATTTGTAAAGAACAGAGTAATAACAATAAATAACACCTTGAAGACAACTTGGTCATATGTGAACACCAAAGAGAACCCGGCAGACCCAGCATCGAGAGGAGTAGCACCTGAAAAACTAAAAGAAAACACTTTATGGTTAAAAGGTCCAACATTTTTACACCAACGAGAATTGAACATACATACCTGTGAAGCTGAAGATACTGACCTGGAAAAGAAAAAAAACATTAAATGTTGTAACATTACAGCAAAACATGATGAAGAAAAATTTATAGTGAGCTTGACAAAGAGATTTTCATCATTGAAGAGACTTACTGCAGTGGTTGGATACTGTAGGAGATGGCTGCACCTGAAAAGAAAAGTAATCAATAAAGACAATTTACCTGCATATGTGACGCATGATGAACGTGAAGAAGCACTTACCATTTGTATTAAGCTGTCGCAGCAACTCGAACATCCAGATGAATTTGAAGCTATGAAAAATAACAGACCATTAAAAAAAGGGAGTCGTTTGCTTGCACTTAACCCGTTTCTTGATGATAAAGGAGTATTAAGAGTTGGAGGTAGACTGAGACATGCAGATTTAGAGTTCCTGAAAAAGCATCCTATAATTATAACTAAACATAATGTACTTACACAACTTTTACTAAATGATGCACACAAGAAAACGTTACATGGAGGACCACAATTAATGACAACCTACTTGAGAGGGTTAATCAATGCTGGAAACACCATCAAGACCTTCGTAAGAAATTGTGTACCCTGTTTCAAACAAAAAGCGATGGCGAGAACGCAACTTATGGGTGACTTACCTGAGATACGAGTGAAGCCTTCAAGACCATTTCTCGTCAGTGGAGTGGACTTCGCAGGCCCTATAAATGTACGTATGAGTTCAGGCCGAGGATCAAAATCAACCAAAGCATACATTAGCATTTTCATATGCATGGTCACTAAGGCCATCCACATTGAGTGTGTGAGTAATATGACTATGGAGGCATTTATGGCAGCATTTAGACGATTTGTGTCGCGAAGAGGATTCGTCAAGGAGATGTGGAGCGATCACGGGACGACGTTCGTCGCAGCTAGTAAAGAACTGCTTAACTCATGGAAACTTGGTAAAGCTAGCATACCCGACGAACTAGCCGCACTACTTGATTCTGAAGGCACCAAATGGCGATTCATTCCGCCAAGATCACCAAATTTCGGAGGATTATGGGAAGCGGGCGTAAAGAGTATTAAATTTCACCTGAAACGGACCATTGGAGATGCAACACCTACCTTTGAAGAGCTGAGTACCCTCCTTGTCCGAATTGAAGCCTGCCTAAACTCGAGACCCTTATCACCAATAAGTGATCACCCTGATGATTTAGAACCTTTGACCCCTGCACATTTTTTAGTAAGCGAACCGTTGATATCAATACCTGAGGGAGATTTGACATCACATAAAACAAATTCATTGTCCCGTTGGCAAAATATACAGAAGATGTTGCAAGTGTTCTGGAGAAAATGGCAAACAGAGTATCTGACAAGACTACAAGAGAGACCTAAGTGGAAGACCAGGAAATTGGAATTTGATATAGGAGACCTTGTACTCATCAAAGACCAGAGATTCCCACCAAGCAAATGGTTATTGGGACGGATTGTGCACAAGTATCCTGGATCAGACAACTTGACTCGTACATATGACGTACGCACTGTGTCTGGAGTATTTACCCGTACCACGTCGAAACTCTGCCCCTTACCTGATGGGAAAAAGGACAGTCCTGCCCTTTTGGGGGGAGTATGTTGAAGGAGAAAGTGTTTAGAAACCTACAGAGGTCGCCACTCGTCGGCAGTGCCTACATTAACTTTACTTATCTACATTGACATGACATGTACCTAATATAATTGATCTGTGGTCGAGTAATAAAAAAAGAATTACATAGTCGTAGCCGTTGTTTGTTTTCCATCTTCAAAAATAATTAAAACAATAGAACACATGATCATGGGCCACAATGTTGGGACTAGAGTGGGCTTTTAAGTATGGAGAGTGCACATGCGTTACTTTGGTTTTTTTATAATTTAGTGATAGTCCCACATCATGGGCCCATTTACACAAGGTATCAAATTCATTTTGCATTTGGCACTCCGCAACTTTTACATTACTAGAGAATGAGTTCATACTTGTTGTTTTTTGAGATGGTTTTTGTGTAGTAACGGCTTCGGACGGATCCCTACACTGAGCAATTGAGCATGGTCTGAGATGCTCTCGCCAGGTTTTTCTCGTGATATTGTTGCTGTTGACTTTATTTGTTACATTTGTTTAGTTTAATAAATATAATAAAGCGAGTGGTTTGGTGTATTGAGTTTCGAATCGAATAAAGTTTACCTTAAAATATTAGAAATGGGTGGCATTTTTTACATAACGTATTGTATCTTTTTGGAACTTCACGGATTATCCACTCGTTGCGTTACAGGCACTTTTATACCAATCGTTTCGTTTTTGCATTTGTAGTAATATTTGTATATTTACAGGGATCCTAAAATATAAATTTAAATTTCTTTCTACAAACAGAAAAGAGAGGTTCGTCACATTTTGAACAAGAAAATATATTGACAGTCAAAAGTCAGTGAATGTCAAATAAATAATAATTATATTTATTCTTATGGTTTGTAATACTTCTTGTTCAGTGTTATTATTGTAACGTTGTTAATTTAAGATGGTTCCGAAGTTGAAACATGGTTGAGGTAAGCCTTTCAAACTAAAGAAGTTTTGTATAATTTTTACAAATATTTCCAAAATGTATGCAATAGTAATCCGAGCAGTATCGTGACTCCCGCTGAATTAGTTGCTATATCAAGCGGAATATCATTGACTTCATTGACTTACCTGACTATAAAAATTATAATAATATATATAAAAGTATTGGTTTATTTCTTTATGTGCTGACCGTACACAACTACAAATGCAAAAACGTCTCGAAAGTCATTTACCTGTACCTACCTATATTTTTATCGGTAAGTGTCGGTCGTATCACATCACTATTTATGAGTTGTAAAAAACAGGCAACATATAAAATGTCATTTTAGTCTACGGAATAAAAAACCGGACAAGGTGAGCCGGACTCGCCCACCGAGGGCTCCGCTCATGACACGGTTAACTCAATTCAAAATTTGCACCGCCGCCGTTCCTTGCATAAAGGCCTTGATTTTTTTGTGATTTAATTAAAAATGTAGGGTTTCAGATTTTTTCTTATATTTAGTATGAGATGAGACGGTATTACATACCAAATTTCATAGTTCTAGGTCAACGGAAAATATCCTATAAATTTTGATTCCCTTGAGAGTGTCGAAATATACGTTTTTAGCATCTATCCATCTATGCGTTATCCCCTCCACAGGCGCAAGTGTCCCTGTGGGGGCGCACGGCGCGCGGCGGGCTCGCGCTGCGCGGCGCCGGCGTGGAGCTGAGCTCGCTGCGCCTGCGCACCGCCTGGAGCAACGCGACCGCGCGCGCCGAGACCAGCCTCGAGCCCGCGCTGGCGCTCGACATGAGCCTCGACTTCTACGACAAGCCGCAGCTGTGCGTGCGCACCGCCGTCTCCGACTACCAGTACAGGTACACCGCCGTCTGAGCCGTCGTCGCGTCGGTCGTGTACGAGCACACTTGACACGTTGTCTCGGTCCGCAGCCGCAACGTGACGCTGGAGGCGGTGGGCGGCGCGCGGCAATGGCGCGTGCGACGCGAGCGCGTGACGTCATGGGCCACGCCGGGCCGCACGCTGGCGCTGGGCGCACCCAACGACGCCGCCTGCGCCGCGCTCGGCGCCGCGCACCTCGAGTAGCGCGTCCTGTCGCACACCCAACCCTGGCGCGTGCGTGACGTCACGGGCCACGCCGGGCCGCACGCTGGCGCTGGGCGCACCCAACGACGCCGCCTGCGCCGCGCTCGGCGCCGCGCACCTCGAGTAGCGCGTCCTGTCGCACACCCAACCCTGGCGCGTGCGTGACGTCACGGGCCACGCCGGGCCGCACGCTGGCGCTGGGCGCACCCAACGACGCCGCCTGCGCCGCGCTCGGCGCCGCGCACCTCGAGTAGCGCGTCCTGTCGCACACCCAACCCTGGCGCGTGCGTGACGTCACGGGCCACGCCGGGCCGCACGCTGGCGCTGGGCGCCGCGCACCTCGAGTAGCGCGTCCTGTCGCACACCCAAGCCTGGCGCGTGCGTGACGTCACGGGCCACGCCGGGCCGCACGCTGGCGCTGGGCGCCGCGCACCTCGAGTAGCGCGTCCTGTCGCACACCCAACCCTGGCGCGTGCGTGACGTCACGGGCCACGCCGGGCCGCACGCTGGCGCTGGGCGCCGCGCACCTCGAGTAGCGCGTCCTGTCGCACACCCAACCCTGGCGCGTGCGTGACGTCACGGGCCACGCCGGGCCGCACGCTGGCGCTGGGCGCCGCGCACCTCGAGTAGCGCGTCCTGTCGCACACCCAACCCTGGCGCGTGCGTGACGTCACGGACCACGCTGGCGCTGGGCGCTGCGCACCTCGAATAGCGCGTCCTGTCGCACACCCAGCCCTGGCGCGTGCGTGACGTCACGGGCCACGCCGGGCCACACGCTGGCGCTGGGCGCGCCCAACGACGCCGCCTGCGCCGCGCACCTCGAGTAGCGCGCTCTGTCGCACACCCAACCAAACACACCAAATATTTAGCTGTAATGTTCTCTCTCTTCTGTGATCGTTGTGCCTTTCAATCAAATATAATTATTACCATTTTATGTACAGAGATTTAATTTTAATATTACCATTACCGATGTAATCAAAAAAAAGTCGCAAAATAATCATTATTATCTTTTAAGCTCTCTATTTTAAGAATAAAGTGTTTTATAAAAATAAAATTCATTTTTTCATTTTTTACTGTATCCTCATTTGATTTATGGCGGTGGTTGTACAGTGAACTTTAGATAAGTTAAAATGTACAAAATGCAAATTTTAAACTGATCAGTATACTTACTAAGAAATGTTAAAATTTAGCAGGGAGCGTAAATAACTGGATGGGCGGTTACGTGTGGGCACGTAGGCAAGTAACAAATTGGAATAATAATTAGTCTACAAGTTCTTTCTACCTACACATATGCAGGAAAAAATAATCAAACATTCCGCAAAATAGAGACTGTCAACCAATTGAGATCTTTGGCTTACCGAATTATACATTAAAAACAGAAAATAGCCGTATACACTTTAGTACCTTGTCTATTTAATGTCATGTTTAAACTGCCATATATGAAATGTCACAATCTTTTTGAACTCGAGTACATTTTGGTCCAACTGCGGAAAGTATGAATGAATGAATGAATGATATTTATTTTCCAAAGTAAGTCACAGTATACATTGCATGTTATGTCAAAAGTACAAGAAATTACATTGGAATCGTCAAAAATATACACGAATTTTAATAAAATCAAAAATATAAGAAGTCAGGATAACAATACAAAACTAAGGAGTTATCACCGTCAAGGATCGTCTTAAAAATATAGCATGCAACCAAATTAGCAAGTTTTTTAAAATAAATAACATAATAAGTCAAAACATCAGAAATAATACAACAACACATATTAAATCAAAACACTTTAAATAATTTATATACCTAATTATAAATTAATTTCCATAAACTCTTTAACTGAGTATAATGGATTTTCCAATAAAAGGTTTTTCAGCCGGCGTCCAAATGCTTCGTCGGATGGCTCATTCCTAAGTTCGGAGGGTAGACGATCGTAAAAGGTGGGACCAATCACGCGCGGGTTTTTCCCTGCAAGTGCCATGCGACGGGGAACTGTTCTCAAACGCCCCGAGTGGCGTAGCTGCTTGCCGACTGCATGCACGCGGGCGAACATGTTGATATTATTTCTGACGAACATTACAATTTCGTGAATATAAATTGAGTAGTGCGTCATGATGCGGTGCGTCACAAAGAGATCCCTGCAAGAGTGTTTAGGTTTCACTCCAACTAATGTACGTACAGCACGTTTCTGCATTAGCATGACTCTGTTGGCATCCGTGGAGTTTCCCCATATAAGAGTACCGTACGACATAAGGGAGTGAAAATGTGCAAAATATACTTGCTTCAGTGCGTCATCCGAGATGAGGACCTTTAGCTTTCGCAACGCAAAGACTGCACTACTCAGTTTACCACACAGTTCATCGACATGGCACTTCCAGTTAAGGTTCGAGTCCAGAGTGAAACCAAGGAACCTACACTTGTCGCATATAGGCATCGGATTGTTAGGCACGCTCGGAGGAACAGCCAGACTACGTCCCGAAAATAGCATAACGTTAGATTTTGCAACATTCAAAAGCAATCCATTTGTCGTGAACCACCCCTGCAGCTGCTCGCAAGCGTCATGTATTTTTTCGTCAAGCTGTTCATACGTGCGCGCACTTACCACGACGGTCGTGTCATCTGCAAACAGCACTCAAAAGGCCAGCTGTGATGGTGGTTGGAAGGTCGTTAATAAAAATTAAAAATAGAGTATTTCCTAACGCCGACCCTTGAGGAATGTCATTTGAAGGTGGGTTTAGACCAAACGAGCAAATGCTCTAGAACATGTTTTGTCTTTATTTTTACAAAGTAAACGTAACAGATAATGCCGTAGAACTCTTGTTCGTTCGCTTGGTCTAAACCCACCCTCACACGAGTCCCGAGGTGTCTTAGCCCGAGCGGCAAGCGGTTTTTTGTTTTTTTTTTGTATCTTGCACGGGGACCGCTCTTTGATTTATATAAATTAAATATCTATATATTTAATTGTATTCTTATTGTACGCGATAAGTATAACAAAGGTATTAAAATCAAGTCTTCAAGATATTCACAAAATTAGCTAGTTCTAGCAATTTGACGACAGATGGCGCAAGTTGTACTCATTTTCAATAAGGAATTAAATTATTTTTCACGGGAACGAGTGTGGCTTAGACCATCTATAATACGTATAACATTTAAACTTAATTCTGGCGCGGTACATGGGTAAACAAAATTCTCGGGATATGATGTCAATAGTAGACGTATTAAACATATAAACTTTCAATAGCATAGCTCTTATACCTTAGATTTTATTGATATCTAAAAACCCCCGATTTCGTGACTGACTCACTGATGGTCATCAAAATTGTAAGGGGACTTCCTGAAGTCCTAGAAAGCTGAAATTTTGTATGTTTGGTAAACAACAAAAATTCAAAAACTTGGAACTTTTACCCTCCAACCCCTTAAATTACGGGATCGAAGTTTGTATGAGACTTGACTTATTATAATATAGCATAGAAGCCGGACTAAAAAATTAACTTTTATGTACATTTTTAGATTACTTAATAAGGACAGTCGAGAAAATTGATTCCTAGATCACTTTGGAAAAAAACCAAAGTAATGCATGTGCACTCTCCATACTTAAAAGCCCACTCTAGTCCCAACATTGTGGCCCATGATCATGCATGCTTGCACTCCCAACAAACGTATTGTAACTGTGAATCACTAGAGCTGGTCAAACAGCACACCTACCTTGGGCTAAAAATTGATGACAAATTTAACTGGAAGCCACATGTTGAGCATGTATGTAACAGACTAAGGTCTATCCTAAGTAGCCTCTGTATACTCAAGCACAAAATGCCATATAATACACTACGTCTACTGTACATGGCAATGGCCGACTCTGTAATTAATTATGGCATATCCAGCTATGGCAGAACTTGTAAAACACACCTAAGACAGATCTACAATATTCAAATCTCTCATTCCCGTAAAAAAAAAAAAGTTAATTTTATATCAAAAATGGGAACAGTTTCCACCTTCTGTCGTCAAATAGCTAAACTACATCCGATAACATTTTTTTTTTTTTTCTGTAAAAATATCTCTTTCTGCATCACAAATAAGTGAAATAATGATAATAAACTTTACTTAAGGCTACAAGGGCCATATTAACAAATACCTCACAGATTAACATACTATAACAAGATTAATATATAACATAACGACTACTTAAAAACTTTCGCGGTGTCCGCTGGCCGGCGGCCACGAAATCACCGAATCATGACACCGTTCAGCCAGAATTCCTACTTTAAAAAGATCGACAGATCTTTGGTCGGTACTCTCACCACAAATGACTTAAAATTAACCTTGTGGCGGAGCTCCAACCGCTCGACCCTAAGAGTAACTCCGGTCTTAACTCGTACATACTCTACGAGATCCTTTGCCTCTGTAGAGTAATGTAATCGGGACACGTAAAACTTCGTCGTGGATGTAGCAGGACACAGCAAGTGGTCCAGTCCGATCGGTGTGGTGCCGCATAGGTTCCTCGGGGCAGGCTTCTTCTTCCTCACCACCCGGGTAAAACCATCTTTCCTGCAAACTCTTGGCACCTCTTGCCCAGAGACTGGACCAGTAGCGCCTAGCCACTGCAAATCTCCTCCTCCTTGAAGTTGGTTATGCAGACCTGCAGGATGCTGAACTTATCCATGCAGCCATCGTTAATCACGTTCAGAATGAACGCCAATAGCTCGTTGGCTACGGTTAAATGAGAACCCATAATGACAGTGTCACTATCTAACTTGCGCAATCTATCGTAAAGTAGTAAAATATCGTGCAGATAATAATAATAATCAAGTTTCATTTAAAATCGCAGTGAACACGGTCGAAAAAAAAAAACATTATTCCGTATCGAAAATGAAAAACACTAACGCCATCTGTCGTCAAGTAGCTAAACTAAATTCGTTAGCTAACTAGATGGCGCCACTTGTACTTTACATCACGCAATCGTTTGTCTCCCCAGTATTCAATAAGGCACGTCAAGCACCATTGCCAACCTCCGGTAAGGTAAGGTAAGGTTAGGTTAGGTTAGGTTAGGTTAGGTTAGGTTAGGTTAGGTTAGGTTAGGTTAGGTTAGGTTAGGTTAGGTTAGGTTAGGTTAGGTTAGGTTAGGTTAGGTTAGGTTAGGTTAGGTTAGGTTAGGTTAGGTTAGGTTAGGTTAGGTTAGGTTAGGTTAGGTTAGGTTAGGTTAGGTTAGGTTAGGTTAGGTTAGGTTAGGTTAGGTTAGGTTAGGTTAGGTTAGGTTAGGTTAGGTTAGGTTAGGTTAGGTTAGGTTAGGTTAGGTTAGGTTAGGTTAGGTTAGGTTAGGTTAGGTTAGGTTAGGTTAGGTTAGGTTAGGTTAGGTTAGGTTAGGTTAGGTTAGGTTAGGTTAGGTTAGGTTAGGTTAGGTTAGGTTAGGTTAGGTTAGGTTAGGTTAGGTTAGGTTAGGTTAGGTTAGGTTAGGTTAGGTTAGGTTAGGTTAGGTTAGGTTAGGTTAGGTTAGGTTAGGTTAGGTTAGGTTAGGTTAGGTTAGGTTAGGTTAGGTTAGGTTAGGTTAGGTTAGGTTAGGTTAGGTTAGGTTAGGTTAGGTTAGGTTAGGTTAGGTTAGGTTAGGTTAGGTTAGGTTAGGTTAGGTTAGGTTAGGTTAGGTTAGGTTAGGTTAGGTTAGGTTAGGTTAGGTTAGGTTAGGTTAGGTTAGGTTAGGTTAGGTTAGGTTAGGTTAGGTTAGGTTAGGTTAGGTTAGGTTAGGTTAGGTTAGGTTAGGTTAGGTTAGGTTAGGTTAGGTTAGGTTAGGTTAGGTTAGGTTAGGTTAGGTTAGGTTAGGTTAGGTTAGGTTAGGTTAGGTTAGGTTAGGTTAGGTTAGGTTAGGTTAGGTTAGGTTAGGTTAGGTTAGGTTAGGTTAGGTTAGGTTAGGTTAGGTTAGGTTAGGTTAGGTTAGGTTAGGTTAGGTTAGGTTAGGTTAGGTTAGGTTAGGTTAGGTTAGGTTAGGTTAGGTTAGGTTAGGTTAGGTTAGGTTAGGTTAGGTTAGGTTAGGTTAGGTTAGGTTAGGTTAGGTTAGGTTAGGTTAGGTTAGGTTAGGTTAGGTTAGGTTAGGTTAGGTTAGGTTAGGTTAGGTTAGGTTAGGTTAGGTTAGGTTAGGTTAGGTTAGGTTAGGTTAGGTTAGGTTAGGTTAGGTTAGGTTAGGTTAGGTTAGGTTAGGTTAGGTTAGGTTAGGTTAGGTTAGGTTAGGTTAGGTTAGGTTAGGTTAGGTTAGGTTAGGTTAGGTTAGGTTAGGTTAGGTTAGGTTAGGTTAGGTTAGGTTAGGTTAGGTTAGGTTAGGTTAGGTTAGGTTAGGTTAGGTTAGGTTAGGTTAGGTTAGGTTAGGTTAGGTTAGGTTAGGTTAGGTTAGGTTAGGTTAGGTTAGGTTAGGTTAGGTTAGGTTAGGTTAGGTTAGGTTAGGTTAGGTTAGGTTAGGTTAGGTTAGGTTAGGTTAGGTTAGGTTAGGTTAGGTTAGGTTAGGTTAGGTTAGGTTAGGTTAGGTTAGGTTAGGTTAGGTTAGGTTAGGTTAGGTTAGGTTAGGTTAGGTTAGGTTAGGTTAGGTTAGGTTAGGTTAGGTTAGGTTAGGTTAGGTTAGGTTAGGTTAGGTTAGGTTAGGTTAGGTTAGGTTAGGTTAGGTTAGGTTAGGTTAGGTTAGGTTAGGTTAGGTTAGGTTAGGTTAGGTTAGGTTAGGTTAGGTTAGGTTAGGTTAGGTTAGGTTAGGTTAGGTTAGGTTAGGTTAGGTTAGGTTAGGTTAGGTTAGGTTAGGTTAGGTTAGGTTAGGTTAGGTTAGGTTAGGTTAGGTTAGGTTAGGTTAGGTTAGGTTAGGTTAGGTTAGGTTAGGTTAGGTTAGGTTAGGTTAGGTTAGGTTAGGTTAGGTTAGGTTAGGTTAGGTTAGGTTAGGTTAGGTTAGGTTAGGTTAGGTTAGGTTAGGTTAGGTTAGGTTAGGTTAGGTTAGGTTAGGTTAGGTTAGGTTAGGTTAGGTTAGGTTAGGTTAGGTTAGGTTAGGTTAGGTTAGGTTAGGTTAGGTTAGGTTAGGTTAGGTTAGGTTAGGTTAGGTTAGGTTAGGTTAGGTTAGGTTAGGTTAGGTTAGGTTAGGTTAGGTTAGGTTAGGTTAGGTTAGGTTAGGTTAGGTTAGGTTAGGTTAGGTTAGGTTAGGTTAGGTTAGGTTAGGTTAGGTTAGGTTAGGTTAGGTTAGGTTAGGTTAGGTTAGGTTAGGTTAGGTTAGGTTAGGTTAGGTTAGGTTAGGTTAGGTTAGGTTAGGTTAGGTTAGGTTAGGTTAGGTTAGGTTAGGTTAGGTTAGGTTAGGTTAGGTTAGGTTAGGTTAGGTTAGGTTAGGTTAGGTTAGGTTAGGTTAGGTTAGGTTAGGTTAGGTTAGGTTAGGTTAGGTTAGGTTAGGTTAGGTTAGGTTAGGTTAGGTTAGGTTAGGTTAGGTTAGGTTAGGTTAGGTTAGGTTAGGTTAGGTTAGGTTAGGTTAGGTTAGGTTAGGTTAGGTTAGGTTAGGTTAGGTTAGGTTAGGTTAGGTTAGGTTAGGTTAGGTTAGGTTAGGTTAGGTTAGGTTAGGTTAGGTTAGGTTAGGTTAGGTTAGGTTAGGTTAGGTTAGGTTAGGTTAGGTTAGGTTAGGTTAGGTTAGGTTAGGTTAGGTTAGGTTAGGTTAGGTTAGGTTAGGTTAGGTTAGGTTAGGTTAGGTTAGGTTAGGTTAGGTTAGGTTAGGTTAGGTTAGGTTAGGTTAGGTTAGGTTAGGTTAGGTTAGGTTAGGTTAGGTTAGGTTAGGTTAGGTTAGGTTAGGTTAGGTTAGGTTAGGTTAGGTTAGGTTAGGTTAGGTTAGGTTAGGTTAGGTTAGGTTAGGTTAGGTTAGGTTAGGTTAGGTTAGGTTAGGTTAGGTTAGGTTAGGTTAGGTTAGGTTAGGTTAGGTTAGGTTAGGTTAGGTTAGGTTAGGTTAGGTTAGGTTAGGTTAGGTTAGGTTAGGTTAGGTTAGGTTAGGTTAGGTTAGGTTAGGTTAGGTTAGGTTAGGTTAGGTTAGGTTAGGTTAGGTTAGGTTAGGTTAGGTTAGGTTAAAAGAAAGGACGAGGCTCGGGAAGAGTTCCTGGCGACGCTTGACAGGGATCCGTGGGGGCGACCGTACCGCTTGGTGCGTAATAAGCTCAAACACGCCCCCCCTTCGGATTCCCTGGAGCCAGAGATCCTTACAAGGATAGTCGAGGGTCTGTTCCCGTTGGTGCCAAGCTTCCTCCCGCCATTGATGGTGGGCCCTTTGCGGGAGTCTGAGGACCAAGTCGCCGTTCCCCTGATATCCGATGACGAAATGGAACGAGTCGTCGACCGCCTCCGGTCCTGCAGGAAGGCACCGGGACCTGATGGAGTCCCAGGAAAGGTCCTTCCAATAGTGATGAAACACCTCGGAGACCGCCTGAGAACCCTCTTTGACGACTGCATCAAGGAGGGTCGGTTTCCGAGGTGCTGGAAGGAAGGGCGCTTGGTACTTTTGAGAAAGGAGAATCGCCCTATTGATACCCCAGCCGGTCACCGCCCCATTGTCCTCCTCGATGAGACAGGCAAGATGCTCGAGCGCATCTTGTCCTGTCGCATCACTAAACATCTGGAGGACGTGGGGCCTAACGTCACAGACCGACAGTTTGGATTCCGGGAGGGACGATCAACCACTGACGCTCTATGGTCCCTCCGGAACTTTTGCGAGCATGCGGAGGAGAGAGGGGAGGGGGTGGTAGCAGTGTCACTTGATATCGCCAACGCATTTGGCACCCTCCCCTTCTCGGTGATAAAGGAGGCCCTCCGCTACCATAGGGTGCCACTATATCTGCGGAGAATCGTGGAGCACTACCTTACCAACAGGGTAGTGCTCTACGAATGTGGAGGTCGGTGGGTCACCCAGCCAATGACATGTGGTGTTCCTCAGGGGTCCGTGCTTGGACCCCTGTTGTGGAATATCGGATTTGACTGGGCGATCCGAGGGATTCAGCTTCCCAGCATGGCCACCATCTGTTACGCCGATGACACCATGGTGGCGGTGCGGGGGAAGGACCTGGACGAAGCGCTCAGGAGAGCAGCAGTGGCGGCTGACCTCGTAGTCAGTCGCATTAGAATGCTCGGATTGAAGGTTTCTCTCCCAAAGACCGAGGCTATCATCTTTGGTGGCAGGGGATGGCGTCCGCGCAGCGAAACAACTATCTCGATTGCGGGTGAAGCAGTTCCAGTCAGGGCCAATATAAAATACCTTGGCCTTATTTTGGACCGCAAATGGGATTTTGGGGAGCATTTTCGACAACTTGCTCCCCGGGTGGTGGGTGCCGCATCGGCCCTTAGCCGATTGCTACCGAACGTAGGGGGACCAAGAGCGTCATGCCGACGCTTATTTGCTGGTGTTATTCGCAGCATGGCGCTGTATGGGGCCCCAGTCTGGGCCGACAAAATGTCGTCCAAAAATGTAGCCCTCCTTCGGAGGCCCCAGAGGGTGGTGGCCCTCCGCATCGTGAGGGCCTATCTCACAGTGGCGCATGCTGCGGCGTGTGTCTTGGCCTGCACCCCGCCGTGGGAGCTGGATGCTCAGGTGCAGGCTGAGACATACCAACAGAGAGCAGAGTTAAGGGCCAGAGGAGAGCGCCCAGACTCGGAGGTCATTGACAGGACTCGGCGAATGGCCGAAAAAAGGATGAGGGACCGGTGGAAAAGTGACCTGGAGGACTCCCCCTATGGAACTTACACTATAGGGGCACTCCTCCCGTCACTTGACCACTGGATCGAGAGGGAGCATGGTGCGCTTACGTACCGGCTTGTGCAGGTATTGACCGGACATGGGTGCTTCGGCCACTACCTGCACAACATAAAGAGGGAGCCGAGTCCGATTTGCCACGAGTGCGGCGATCCGGACGACACGGCCCGGCACACCCTCGAGGTGTGCGCACGCTGGGGTCCGGAGCGCCGCGCTATGGCCGCGGAAATCGGTGTCTCCGATCTCTCGCTGCACAGCGTGGTCTCGGCCATGCTGGGCAGTGACAGATCGTGGAAGGCGGTATCCTCCTTCTGTGAGAGTGTCATCTCGCAGAAGGAGGTGGCGGAGCGGGAACGTGAAGACGATGTCGACGCGCACCCGCTCCGGCGCAGACGAAGAGGGCGAAGGCGATTGCAGTTCGCTGCTAGCCTGAACCCCTTGTAGGACCAGTGGGTTAGGGGCCCACATTGCACGGTCCTACACACGTCTGGGGGAGGGGTCGCAGCGGTTACCGACCTCTCCCTCCTTTGGCGGAGGTACCCCGGCATTAGGCTGGGAAGGCTGGGGGGCGCCCAATGGTTGCATCCTAGGCAGCCCATTGTGCCCCCGAAAACAGCAGCGGAGGTAAACGCCGGAGTGGTTTTAGACGGTAGGCTGCTCCCTCTACTCTCGTGCGAGAGTAGGGGGAGGAGAGAGTCCGTCATACCCCCCCTATAGCATGGCCAACCCTAGGCCGGGGGATGATGCGTAACGCATTTCCACTCCGAAAAAAAAAAAAAAAAAAAAAAAAAAAAAAAAAAAAAAGGTTAGGTTAGGTTAGGTTAGGTTAGGTTAGGTTAGGTTAGGTTAGGTTAGGTTAGGTTAGGTTAGGTTAGGTTAGGTTAGGTTAGGTTAGGTTAGGTTAGGTTAGGTTAGGTTAGGTTAGGTTAGGTTAGGTTAGGTTAGGTTAGGTTAGGTTAGGTTAGGTTAGGTTAGGTTAGGTTAGGTTAGGTTAGGTTAGGTTAGGTTAGGTTAGGTTAGGTTAGGTTAGGTTAGGTTAGGTTAGGTTAGGTTAGGTTAGGTTAGGTTAGGTTAGGTTAGGTTAGGTTAGGTTAGGTTAGGTTAGGTTAGGTTAGGTTAGGTTAGGTTAGGTTAGGTTAGGTTAGGTTAGGTTAGGTTAGGTTAGGTTAGGTTAGGTTAGGTTAGGTTAGGTTAGGTTAGGTTAGGTTAGGTTAGGTTAGGTTAGGTTAGGTTAGGTTAGGTTAGGTTAGGTTAGGTTAGGTTAGGTTAGGTTAGGTTAGGTTAGGTTAGGTTAGGTTAGGTTAGGTTAGGTTAGGTTAGGTTAGGTTAGGTTAGGTTAGGTTAGGTTAGGTTAGGTTAGGTTAGGTTAGGTTAGGTTAGGTTAGGTTAGGTTAGGTTAGGTTAGGTTAGGTTAGGTTAGGTTAGGTTAGGTTAGGTTAGGTTAGGTTAGGTTAGGTTAGGTTAGGTTAGGTTAGGTTAGGTTAGGTTAGGTTAGGTTAGGTTAGGTTAGGTTAGGTTAGGTTAGGTTAGGTTAGGTTAGGTTAGGTTAGGTTAGGTTAGGTTAGGTTAGGTTAGGTTAGGTTAGGTTAGGTTAGGTTAGGTTAGGTTAGGTTAGGTTAGGTTAGGTTAGGTTAGGTTAGGTTAGGTTAGGTTAGGTTAGGTTAGGTTAGGTTAGGTTAGGTTAGGTTAGGTTAGGTTAGGTTAGGTTAGGTTAGGTTAGGTTAGGTTAGGTTAGGTTAGGTTAGGTTAGGTTAGGTTAGGTTAGGTTAGGTTAGGTTAGGTTAGGTTAGGTTAGGTTAGGTTAGGTTAGGTTAGGTTAGGTTAGGTTAGGTTAGGTTAGGTTAGGTTAGGTTAGGTTAGGTTAGGTTAGGTTAGGTTAGGTTAGGTTAGGTTAGGTTAGGTTAGGTTAGGTTAGGTTAGGTTAGGTTAGGTTAGGTTAGGTTAGGTTAGGTTAGGTTAGGTTAGGTTAGGTTAGGTTAGGTTAGGTTAGGTTAGGTTAGGTTAGGTTAGGTTAGGTTAGGTTAGGTTAGGTTAGGTTAGGTTAGGTTAGGTTAGGTTAGGTTAGGTTAGGTTAGGTTAGGTTAGGTTAGGTTAGGTTAGGTTAGGTTAGGTTAGGTTAGGTTAGGTTAGGTTAGGTTAGGTTAGGTTAGGTTAGGTTAGGTTAGGTTAGGTTAGGTTAGGTTAGGTTAGGTTAGGTTAGGTTAGGTTAGGTTAGGTTAGGTTAGGTTAGGTTAGGTTAGGTTAGGTTAGGTTAGGTTAGGTTAGGTTAGGTTAGGTTAGGTTAGGTTAGGTTAGGTTAGGTTAGGTTAGGTTAGGTTAGGTTAGGTTAGGTTAGGTTAGGTTAGGTTAGGTTAGGTTAGGTTAGGTTAGGTTAGGTTAGGTTAGGTTAGGTTAGGTTAGGTTAGGTTAGGTTAGGTTAGGTTAGGTTAGGTTAGGTTAGGTTAGGTTAGGTTAGGTTAGGTTAGGTTAGGTTAGGTTAGGTTAGGTTAGGTTAGGTTAGGTTAGGTTAGGTTAGGTTAGGTTAGGTTAGGTTAGGTTAGGTTAGGTTAGGTTAGGTTAGGTTAGGTTAGGTTAGGTTAGGTTAGGTTAGGTTAGGTTAGGTTAGGTTAGGTTAGGTTAGGTTAGGTTAGGTTAGGTTAGGTTAGGTTAGGTTAGGTTAGGTTAGGTTAGGTTAGGTTAGGTTAGGTTAGGTTAGGTTAGGTTAGGTTAGGTTAGGTTAGGTTAGGTTAGGTTAGGTTAGGTTAGGTTAGGTTAGGTTAGGTTAGGTTAGGTTAGGTTAGGTTAGGTTAGGTTAGGTTAGGTTAGGTTAGGTTAGGTTAGGTTAGGTTAGGTTAGGTTAGGTTAGGTTAGGTTAGGTTAGGTTAGGTTAGGTTAGGTTAGGTTAGGTTAGGTTAGGTTAGGTTAGGTTAGGTTAGGTTAGGTTAGGTTAGGTTAGGTTAGGTTAGGTTAGGTTAGGTTAGGTTAGGTTAGGTTAGGTTAGGTTAGGTTAGGTTAGGTTAGGTTAGGTTAGGTTAGGTTAGGTTAGGTTAGGTTAGGTTAGGTTAGGTTAGGTTAGGTTAGGTTAGGTTAGGTTAGGTTAGGTTAGGTTAGGTTAGGTTAGGTTAGGTTAGGTTAGGTTAGGTTAGGTTAGGTTAGGTTAGGTTAGGTTAGGTTAGGTTAGGTTAGGTTAGGTTAGGTTAGGTTAGGTTAGGTTAGGTTAGGTTAGGTTAGGTTAGGTTAGGTTAGGTTAGGTTAGGTTAGGTTAGGTTAGGTTAGGTTAGGTTAGGTTAGGTTAGGTTAGGTTAGGTTAGGTTAGGTTAGGTTAGGTTAGGTTAGGTTAGGTTAGGTTAGGTTAGGTTAGGTTAGGTTAGGTTAGGTTAGGTTAGGTTAGGTTAGGTTAGGTTAGGTTAGGTTAGGTTAGGTTAGGTTAGGTTAGGTTAGGTTAGGTTAGGTTAGGTTAGGTTAGGTTAGGTTAGGTTAGGTTAGGTTAGGTTAGGTTAGGTTAGGTTAGGTTAGGTTAGGTTAGGTTAGGTTAGGTTAGGTTAGGTTAGGTTAGGTTAGGTTAGGTTAGGTTAGGTTAGGTTAGGTTAGGTTAGGTTAGGTTAGGTTAGGTTAGGTTAGGTTAGGTTAGGTTAGGTTAGGTTAGGTTAGGTTAGGTTAGGTTAGGTTAGGTTAGGTTAGGTTAGGTTAGGTTAGGTTAGGTTAGGTTAGGTTAGGTTAGGTTAGGTTAGGTTAGGTTAGGTTAGGTTAGGTTAGGTTAGGTTAGGTTAGGTTAGGTTAGGTTAGGTTAGGTTAGGTTAGGTTAGGTTAGGTTAGGTTAGGTTAGGTTAGGTTAGGTTAGGTTAGGTTAGGTTAGGTTAGGTTAGGTTAGGTTAGGTTAGGTTAGGTTAGGTTAGGTTAGGTTAGGTTAGGTTAGGTTAGGTTAGGTTAGGTTAGGTTAGGTTAGGTTAGGTTAGGTTAGGTTAGGTTAGGTTAGGTTAGGTTAGGTTAGGTTAGGTTAGGTTAGGTTAGGTTAGGTTAGGTTAGGTTAGGTTAGGTTAGGTTAGGTTAGGTTAGGTTAGGTTAGGTTAGGTTAGGTTAGGTTAGGTTAGGTTAGGTTAGGTTAGGTTAGGTTAGGTTAGGTTAGGTTAGGTTAGGTTAGGTTAGGTTAGGTTAGGTTAGGTTAGGTTAGGTTAGGTTAGGTTAGGTTAGGTTAGGTTAGGTTAGGTTAGGTTAGGTTAGGTTAGGTTAGGTTAGGTTAGGTTAGGTTAGGTTAGGTTAGGTTAGGTTAGGTTAGGTTAGGTTAGGTTAGGTTAGGTTAGGTTAGGTTAGGTTAGGTTAGGTTAGGTTAGGTTAGGTTAGGTTAGGTTAGGTTAGGTTAGGTTAGGTTAGGTTAGGTTAGGTTAGGTTAGGTTAGGTTAGGTTAGGTTAGGTTAGGTTAGGTTAGGTTAGGTTAGGTTAGGTTAGGTTAGGTTAGGTTAGGTTAGGTTAGGTTAGGTTAGGTTAGGTTAGGTTAGGTTAGGTTAGGTTAGGTTAGGTTAGGTTAGGTTAGGTTAGGTTAGGTTAGGTTAGGTTAGGTTAGGTTAGGTTAGGTTAGGTTAGGTTAGGTTAGGTTAGGTTAGGTTAGGTTAGGTTAGGTTAGGTTAGGTTAGGTTAGGTTAGGTTAGGTTAGGTTAGGTTAGGTTAGGTTAGGTTAGGTTAGGTTAGGTTAGGTTAGGTTAGGTTAGGTTAGGTTAGGTTAGGTTAGGTTAGGTTAGGTTAGGTTAGGTTAGGTTAGGTTAGGTTAGGTTAGGTTAGGTTAGGTTAGGTTAGGTTAGGTTAGGTTAGGTTAGGTTAGGTTAGGTTAGGTTAGGTTAGGTTAGGTTAGGTTAGGTTAGGTTAGGTTAGGTTAGGTTAGGTTAGGTTAGGTTAGGTTAGGTTAGGTTAGGTTAGGTTAGGTTAGGTTAGGTTAGGTTAGGTTAGGTTAGGTTAGGTTAGGTTAGGTTAGGTTAGGTTAGGTTAGGTTAGGTTAGGTTAGGTTAGGTTAGGTTAGGTTAGGTTAGGTTAGGTTAGGTTAGGTTAGGTTAGGTTAGGTTAGGTTAGGTTAGGTTAGGTTAGGTTAGGTTAGGTTAGGTTAGGTTAGGTTAGGTTAGGTTAGGTTAGGTTAGGTTAGGTTAGGTTAGGTTAGGTTAGGTTAGGTTAGGTTAGGTTAGGTTAGGTTAGGTTAGGTTAGGTTAGGTTAGGTTAGGTTAGGTTAGGTTAGGTTAGGTTAGGTTAGGTTAGGTTAGGTTAGGTTAGGTTAGGTTAGGTTAGGTTAGGTTAGGTTAGGTTAGGTTAGGTTAGGTTAGGTTAGGTTAGGTTAGGTTAGGTTAGGTTAGGTTAGGTTAGGTTAGGTTAGGTTAGGTTAGGTTAGGTTAGGTTAGGTTAGGTTAGGTTAGGTTAGGTTAGGTTAGGTTAGGTTAGGTTAGGTTAGGTTAGGTTAGGTTAGGTTAGGTTAGGTTAGGTTAGGTTAGGTTAGGTTAGGTTAGGTTAGGTTAGGTTAGGTTAGGTTAGGTTAGGTTAGGTTAGGTTAGGTTAGGTTAGGTTAGGTTAGGTTAGGTTAGGTTAGGTTAGGTTAGGTTAGGTTAGGTTAGGTTAGGTTAGGTTAGGTTAGGTTAGGTTAGGTTAGGTTAGGTTAGGTTAGGTTAGGTTAGGTTAGGTTAGGTTAGGTTAGGTTAGGTTAGGTTAGGTTAGGTTAGGTTAGGTTAGGTTAGGTTAGGTTAGGTTAGGTTAGGTTAGGTTAGGTTAGGTTAGGTTAGGTTAGGTTAGGTTAGGTTAGGTTAGGTTAGGTTAGGTTAGGTTAGGTTAGGTTAGGTTAGGTTAGGTTAGGTTAGGTTAGGTTAGGTTAGGTTAGGTTAGGTTAGGTTAGGTTAGGTTAGGTTAGGTTAGGTTAGGTTAGGTTAGGTTAGGTTAGGTTAGGTTAGGTTAGGTTAGGTTAGGTTAGGTTAGGTTAGGTTAGGTTAGGTTAGGTTAGGTTAGGTTAGGTTAGGTTAGGTTAGGTTAGGTTAGGTTAGGTTAGGTTAGGTTAGGTTAGGTTAGGTTAGGTTAGGTTAGGTTAGGTTAGGTTAGGTTAGGTTAGGTTAGGTTAGGTTAGGTTAGGTTAGGTTAGGTTAGGTTAGGTTAGGTTAGGTTAGGTTAGGTTAGGTTAGGTTAGGTTAGGTTAGGTTAGGTTAGGTTAGGTTAGGTTAGGTTAGGTTAGGTTAGGTTAGGTTAGGTTAGGTTAGGTTAGGTTAGGTTAGGTTAGGTTAGGTTAGGTTAGGTTAGGTTAGGTTAGGTTAGGTTAGGTTAGGTTAGGTTAGGTTAGGTTAGGTTAGGTTAGGTTAGGTTAGGTTAGGTTAGGTTAGGTTAGGTTAGGTTAGGTTAGGTTAGGTTAGGTTAGGTTAGGTTAGGTTAGGTTAGGTTAGGTTAGGTTAGGTTAGGTTAGGTTAGGTTAGGTTAGGTTAGGTTAGGTTAGGTTAGGTTAGGTTAGGTTAGGTTAGGTTAGGTTAGGTTAGGTTAGGTTAGGTTAGGTTAGGTTAGGTTAGGTTAGGTTAGGTTAGGTTAGGTTAGGTTAGGTTAGGTTAGGTTAGGTTAGGTTAGGTTAGGTTAGGTTAGGTTAGGTTAGGTTAGGTTAGGTTAGGTTAGGTTAGGTTAGGTTAGGTTAGGTTAGGTTAGGTTAGGTTAGGTTAGGTTAGGTTAGGTTAGGTTAGGTTAGGTTAGGTTAGGTTAGGTTAGGTTAGGTTAGGTTAGGTTAGGTTAGGTTAGGTTAGGTTAGGTTAGGTTAGGTTAGGTTAGGTTAGGTTAGGTTAGGTTAGGTTAGGTTAGGTTAGGTTAGGTTAGGTTAGGTTAGGTTAGGTTAGGTTAGGTTAGGTTAGGTTAGGTTAGGTTAGGTTAGGTTAGGTTAGGTTAGGTTAGGTTAGGTTAGGTTAGGTTAGGTTAGGTTAGGTTAGGTTAGGTTAGGTTAGGTTAGGTTAGGTTAGGTTAGGTTAGGTTAGGTTAGGTTAGGTTAGGTTAGGTTAGGTTAGGTTAGGTTAGGTTAGGTTAGGTTAGGTTAGGTTAGGTTAGGTTAGGTTAGGTTAGGTTAGGTTAGGTTAGGTTAGGTTAGGTTAGGTTAGGTTAGGTTAGGTTAGGTTAGGTTAGGTTAGGTTAGGTTAGGTTAGGTTAGGTTAGGTTAGGTTAGGTTAGGTTAGGTTAGGTTAGGTTAGGTTAGGTTAGGTTAGGTTAGGTTAGGTTAGGTTAGGTTAGGTTAGGTTAGGTTAGGTTAGGTTAGGTTAGGTTAGGTTAGGTTAGGTTAGGTTAGGTTAGGTTAGGTTAGGTTAGGTTAGGTTAGGTTAGGTTAGGTTAGGTTAGGTTAGGTTAGGTTAGGTTAGGTTAGGTTAGGTTAGGTTAGGTTAGGTTAGGTTAGGTTAGGTTAGGTTAGGTTAGGTTAGGTTAGGTTAGGTTAGGTTAGGTTAGGTTAGGTTAGGTTAGGTTAGGTTAGGTTAGGTTAGGTTAGGTTAGGTTAGGTTAGGTTAGGTTAGGTTAGGTTAGGTTAGGTTAGGTTAGGTTAGGTTAGGTTAGGTTAGGTTAGGTTAGGTTAGGTTAGGTTAGGTTAGGTTAGGTTAGGTTAGGTTAGGTTAGGTTAGGTTAGGTTAGGTTAGGTTAGGTTAGGTTAGGTTAGGTTAGGTTAGGTTAGGTTAGGTTAGGTTAGGTTAGGTTAGGTTAGGTTAGGTTAGGTTAGGTTAGGTTAGGTTAGGTTAGGTTAGGTTAGGTTAGGTTAGGTTAGGTTAGGTTAGGTTAGGTTAGGTTAGGTTAGGTTAGGTTAGGTTAGGTTAGGTTAGGTTAGGTTAGGTTAGGTTAGGTTAGGTTAGGTTAGGTTAGGTTAGGTTAGGTTAGGTTAGGTTAGGTTAGGTTAGGTTAGGTTAGGTTAGGTTAGGTTAGGTTAGGTTAGGTTAGGTTAGGTTAGGTTAGGTTAGGTTAGGTTAGGTTAGGTTAGGTTAGGTTAGGTTAGGTTAGGTTAGGTTAGGTTAGGTTAGGTTAGGTTAGGTTAGGTTAGGTTAGGTTAGGTTAGGTTAGGTTAGGTTAGGTTAGGTTAGGTTAGGTTAGGTTAGGTTAGGTTAGGTTAGGTTAGGTTAGGTTAGGTTAGGTTAGGTTAGGTTAGGTTAGGTTAGGTTAGGTTAGGTTAGGTTAGGTTAGGTTAGGTTAGGTTAGGTTAGGTTAGGTTAGGTTAGGTTAGGTTAGGTTAGGTTAGGTTAGGTTAGGTTAGGTTAGGTTAGGTTAGGTTAGGTTAGGTTAGGTTAGGTTAGGTTAGGTTAGGTTAGGTTAGGTTAGGTTAGGTTAGGTTAGGTTAGGTTAGGTTAGGTTAGGTTAGGTTAGGTTAGGTTAGGTTAGGTTAGGTTAGGTTAGGTTAGGTTAGGTTAGGTTAGGTTAGGTTAGGTTAGGTTAGGTTAGGTTAGGTTAGGTTAGGTTAGGTTAGGTTAGGTTAGGTTAGGTTAGGTTAGGTTAGGTTAGGTTAGGTTAGGTTAGGTTAGGTTAGGTTAGGTTAGGTTAGGTTAGGTTAGGTTAGGTTAGGTTAGGTTAGGTTAGGTTAGGTTAGGTTAGGTTAGGTTAGGTTAGGTTAGGTTAGGTTAGGTTAGGTTAGGTTAGGTTAGGTTAGGTTAGGTTAGGTTAGGTTAGGTTAGGTTAGGTTAGGTTAGGTTAGGTTAGGTTAGGTTAGGTTAGGTTAGGTTAGGTTAGGTTAGGTTAGGTTAGGTTAGGTTAGGTTAGGTTAGGTTAGGTTAGGTTAGGTTAGGTTAGGTTAGGTTAGGTTAGGTTAGGTTAGGTTAGGTTAGGTTAGGTTAGGTTAGGTTAGGTTAGGTTAGGTTAGGTTAGGTTAGGTTAGGTTAGGTTAGGTTAGGTTAGGTTAGGTTAGGTTAGGTTAGGTTAGGTTAGGTTAGGTTAGGTTAGGTTAGGTTAGGTTAGGTTAGGTTAGGTTAGGTTAGGTTAGGTTAGGTTAGGTTAGGTTAGGTTAGGTTAGGTTAGGTTAGGTTAGGTTAGGTTAGGTTAGGTTAGGTTAGGTTAGGTTAGGTTAGGTTAGGTTAGGTTAGGTTAGGTTAGGTTAGGTTAGGTTAGGTTAGGTTAGGTTAGGTTAGGTTAGGTTAGGTTAGGTTAGGTTAGGTTAGGTTAGGTTAGGTTAGGTTAGGTTAGGTTAGGTTAGGTTAGGTTAGGTTAGGTTAGGTTAGGTTAGGTTAGGTTAGGTTAGGTTAGGTTAGGTTAGGTTAGGTTAGGTTAGGTTAGGTTAGGTTAGGTTAGGTTAGGTTAGGTTAGGTTAGGTTAGGTTAGGTTAGGTTAGGTTAGGTTAGGTTAGGTTAGGTTAGGTTAGGTTAGGTTAGGTTAGGTTAGGTTAGGTTAGGTTAGGTTAGGTTAGGTTAGGTTAGGTTAGGTTAGGTTAGGTTAGGTTAGGTTAGGTTAGGTTAGGTTAGGTTAGGTTAGGTTAGGTTAGGTTAGGTTAGGTTAGGTTAGGTTAGGTTAGGTTAGGTTAGGTTAGGTTAGGTTAGAGTTAGGTTAGGTTAGGTTAGGTTAGGTTAGGTTAGGTTAGGTTAGGTTAGGTTAGGTTAGGTTAGGTTAGGTTAGGTTAGGTTAGGTTAGGTTAGGTTAGGTTAGGTTAGGTTAGGTTAGGTTAGGTTAGGTTAGGTTAGGTTAGGTTAGGTTAGGTTAGGTTAGGTTAGGTTAGGTTAGGTTAGGTTAGGTTAGGTTAGGTTAGGTTAGGTTAGGTTAGGTTAGGTTAGGTTAGGTTAGGTTAGGTTAGGTTAGGTTAGGTTAGGTTAGGTTAGGTTAGGTTAGGTTAGGTTAGGTTAGGTTAGGTTAGGTTAGGTTAGGTTAGGTTAGGTTAGGTTAGGTTAGGTTAGGTTAGGTTAGGTTAGGTTAGGTTAGGTTAGGTTAGGTTAGGTTAGGTTAGGTTAGGTTAGGTTAGGTTAGGTTAGGTTAGGTTAGGTTAGGTTAGGTTAGGTTAGGTTAGGTTAGGTTAGGTTAGGTTAGGTTAGGTTAGGTTAGGTTAGGTTAGGTTAGGTTAGGTTAGGTTAGGTTAGGTTAGGTTAGGTTAGGTTAGGTTAGGTTAGGTTAGGTTAGGTTAGGTTAGGTTAGGTTAGGTTAGGTTAGGTTAGGTTAGGTTAGGTTAGGTTAGGTTAGGTTAGGTTAGGTTAGGTTAGGTTAGGTTAGGTTAGGTTAGGTTAGGTTAGGTTAGGTTAGGTTAGGTTAGGTTAGGTTAGGTTAGGTTAGGTTAGGTTAGGTTAGGTTAGGTTAGGTTAGGTTAGGTTAGGTTAGGTTAGGTTAGGTTAGGTTAGGTTAGGTTAGGTTAGGTTAGGTTAGGTTAGGTTAGGTTAGGTTAGGTTAGGTTAGGTTAGGTTAGGTTAGGTTAGGTTAGGTTAGGTTAGGTTAGGTTAGGTTAGGTTAGGTTAGGTTAGGTTAGGTTAGGTTAGGTTAGGTTAGGTTAGGTTAGGTTAGGTTAGGTTAGGTTAGGTTAGGTTAGGTTAGGTTAGGTTAGGTTAGGTTAGGTTAGGTTAGGTTAGGTTAGGTTAGGTTAGGTTAGGTTAGGTTAGGTTAGGTTAGGTTAGGTTAGGTTAGGTTAGGTTAGGTTAGGTTAGGTTAGGTTAGGTTAGGTTAGGTTAGGTTAGGTTAGGTTAGGTTAGGTTAGGTTAGGTTAGGTTAGGTTAGGTTAGGTTAGGTTAGGTTAGGTTAGGTTAGGTTAGGTTAGGTTAGGTTAGGTTAGGTTAGGTTAGGTTAGGTTAGGTTAGGTTAG